>JAOEHI010001092.1:0-13011 GCA_025447815.1 Percopsis transmontana
GAGAGAGAGAGAGAGAGAGAGAGAGAGAGAGAGAGAGAGAGAGAGAGAGAGAGAGATAGATAGATAGATAGATAGATTGATAGAAACAAACAATTATTCGGTCTAACTAAAGTTGATAAAAAAGTCCGTTTTAACACCTCCCCCCCCTCTCCCCCCGTTTCTTTCTCCACCGAGTTTTGTGCATCGTGTAAAGAAATATGTAGAGCACATAAGTGTTGTATAATGTTATATCATAACATAACATTAAATTATGTTGTAAGTTCAAGGTCAATTGTTGGAATTTAATATAACCCATTAACAGCAAAACTAATTTCTCAGTGAACCCAATACTTTTACCAGATGAACTTGCATCCACTCCTATTTGGGAAGGAGTCTCTCTCCATCTGACACAGGCGCTCATTTTGACACAGATTCTGCCTTTTGAGCTTTGTGTAAGTCTTCTGCAAAGCTAGAGAGCTCAGCTCGAAGACCGCCCACCGTGGACTGCAGCACCATGATGGACGACATCATGGAGGACTGCATGGAATCAATTTCTTTTTTAAGGGCCGCTGCTTCCTCCGTGGCCCTTTCCTTGGCCTTGTCACATTAACATTTTTTTCTATTTAAATACAAACGTGAGAAATCAATATATGTATCTATTTTATTTAAATTATAAATCTTAATTATATTATACATTTTTTAACTCAACCAGATCTCCTTGGCTTCATATATGTTTAATAATACTTTGAGTTGTAATTTAGAAAATTACCTTCTTTGCCAAGCACGACCCCATTGAAGCAAAAATATGAACATTTTGTTGCAATTTATACTAAAGATAAATAGATCTTACAGAAATTTACAACACAACTAGTCTCCCGGGACCAGACGTGACTACGCCAGTCCGTGAAGAGATTACACGACTTTATTATTATATCACATGATAAATCTATGCTGTTGGCTTGTTTTAGTTGCCAACCGTTTCACCCAGGCCTCGCCACGATGATGTGACAAGAGCAGCCGATCTCAGGCGGGAATTATTAAAAAACTGCCGTGAAGTCGAACACGTCTAGTTGGCCACGCGTTACTAGCTTAACCCTTATATTGTGTTTCGGTAAAATTTGACAGTTTTACACTTTTTATATATCTATCTTTTTATTACAATGAGACTTTGTATTCCTCTTCACTTGGCATCAGAACACATAAAGTAAGGCTCACAACACTAAGTGAAGAGTTGGTGTTTTGTAGAAAGCACCCAATTCAGACTGCCAAATAAAAGCCCAAATGTGTTAAAACTGGTTATTGTGTTCCATGATATACTCTATGCCCTTTTGTCATAGGTGTGTTTGCCAATGTACATTTATGGATATGAGCATGTAAATATAGGAACAGCATCTAACACAGCCCTGCGCCCACAGGTATTCATTTTAACAGCGCTCTAATGTGCATTAGTTATTTCTTTTCTTGCCAACCTTCATTTTGTGTATAACCTTGTCCTTCTGTTTTGGTCTTTCTGGTGTAATTGTCTCTTCTGTTGTTATCATAGGTTGAGTGAGTGTACTAGCTTGTAGAATGGGACTCAAATGAGCTACTGTGTAAGCCACAATACACAGATTTCTGCAACATGTACTGTAGTTTTATGTGTAAATTATTTTCCATTGTTCAAACTATGCTGTAGACTGAAGGGATTCATTGTTTTGGAGGTGGGGGGAGGGGGTCTTACCTTATTCTGTCTCTTTATCCTACAGTCAAGCCACATATCAATGCTGCACTGTACTGCCACCATCTGGTATATGGACTCGTGCAGGCACATTACTGTACCTCACCCGATAATAAAACGTTGTGCTGTTGGAGTTTAATTAAAGTGGTATTTCACCTTGGCAGAACATTTTTTCTTTTTAGCACATACGCCTTCGTAAAGGTTCCAGAGCAGCTGACTGACCTCCGGCCACCCTGGAGTTCTACTGTCCCTGCTGTAATTCATGTTTTTTATGAAACCACCGCCAAACCATCCACAGGGAAGGACAAAATTATATTTTTTGGTGCTCAAACAATACTAACCTAAACTCAAATAATACTAACCTAAACTAAGTTTCAAGATTCAATTTAGCATTATATTTTTTATTTGTTAAACACACAGAGCAGCAGAGCAGCAGCAATGGATGGTAGTGAAATGCTTACTCTATAGACACAGTACAATCCACAAAATATAAAGGAACTAAAATAAGTGACAAAGTGACATGGGGGTATATATATATATATATATATATATATAGTGTGTGTGCGTGTACGATGTAGCTCTGTAAATTTTACAATATTCTAAAATGAGATAGGCCTATAATCTGATCCCTCAAAAATGTAACAGGATAGATTATTTTCAGATCATTTTTGCTCAAGGTTTTCAAGTTATTTGGTGGCAGTTGTCAGCAATACCATATACTCAAAGTCAAGTCAAGTGTTTTATTGTCGTGTACAGTACAACACATGGTCACCCTGGACGATGAAACTATTACTCTTTAATTTAATGAATGAATGAATTGGAATTGTGATTTGTTCTGTGAGATCGTAAGTTGCAGTGTACGTATAGCTCATATGATGGTTATGTAGGGTCTACATCTCTGACAGAAGATGCTTGAATGTATTGCCCAATCCATGATGTCAATGTGTGCCGCGTTGTATTATGTGTACAGTATCTCTGGCATGTTGTTTGGGTAACTAATATTCTGGCTAAAGACGTTGCTACACTGACTGTTCTATTCCTTCATGAAATCTCCAGAGATGACCCTGTGTTCCTCTCTGGGTCACCATTATCTTAAAGCATAATATCGTAGTTTACATGGGGAAAAATCTCATTGACAAAAACATCATGCAAATCAACAACGTACCTCATGCAGTGCAAATCCTGAACAACAAAAATTTAACATCTAAATTACATCAGATTTTAGAGTTAATTCTCCATATCAGTGGGCATGGCACTAATGTATAGCAGGCTACTTACAGTAATGAATACTAATAATATAATCAACATAACAGGGGAGTAAAGTGAGGGGGAGGACTGGCTTTTTTATGGCTTTAATGGAGTTAAAGCAAAGACTTTCGATTTCTGTCACACCTACCTTAGCTTATTAAAACAAGCTTTTCTTTGTAATTGAATGGGTATGGAGGAAATTAGTCAAAAGGTCTCATTCAATAAATTCTTCATTGGTGATACGCTAATAGAAACATATACAGCTTCAAATTATATTGACCTTTACATTGCCATCATTTGTGGTCAAGATTATTTTGAAAATCGTTTGCTGAGCAAATGTCAGCGGTAGTTCTCAAGTCTCGAGACTGGGCTGCTTGTGGGGTGAAAAAAAACGGACGTGAAGACAGACCTGGATGAAAAACATATACAGTATATTTCATATATACAGTATATTTCCAAAACCTGTTTCTTGGCACTTACAATACACCTGAGAGGCATAATAGTGCTTCCCTTCTCCACCACACTTTCTGTCAAGGTGACACTGAACAAGTCACGGGACCCCCGGCTACTCAAGTGGGCCGACGCGGTAAACAGCACACACCACACACCAGCGTGTCTGCTGCTGGTATAATGTGTGTGTGTGTGTGTTAAGCTGGGTGATGTTGAAGCACAGCAGACTGCTGACTCAACGTTCCCCTGGATAAAAAATGTACAAAAGGTGGGTAACAAGAGGGGGGGGGGTTTCTCTCCTTTTTTCTATTACATTTCCCAAAGTCATCAGCCTATGTTATTGCATATAACAACGGCCATTGGAAATTTATTAAAGCAAATGTTTATTTTACTGTTTTATATGAGGCCACTAGACTACAGCAGATAGAGTTCCTGTTTCATAATGTCACCCCTGGGAGATTTTGTGCGAAATTGATGGTGTGATATGGTTTTTATTGCTGCCATCTCTCCCTTGTGTTGCTCCACTATCTATCCTACGAGTTGTTTGGTCGACTGCCAGAAGGCACTCTTACATCTTCATAATACATTGAAAGCCATCCACATTGCCAGACAGTGTCTCAGATTAGCTACGCAATACTGCCATCCGCTGTCTGCGATAGGCGAGAGCAGGGGTTTGGATGCACCAGTATGACAGGAATATGGATGAAAGCTGCTCTGCTTTGGTTGTTCACTCAACTTACTTTTACTTTATCCACACGTTTTGTTTTGTTTTTTAGCCACACCAAAGAGCTCTTTTACAGCCCAGAACAACTGCAGCAGATGCATTAACTGTCTATCTCCAGAGCACACATAATTGTTAAAAGAAGGCTACAATTGTTTTCCCCTGGCTGAATGGATTAAGATGTAGACTGCCCAGAGTAGATAAACACAAGCTACAACTGGGTAGGCCCCTACAACAAGATAAACTACCATCTATCTATCTACCCCTTGTCGGAATAACTATACGCCCATTCATCCTCAGCTTGTGCTTGTATTTTCTGGCTCCTGCTGGAAAACAACCCAAGGCATTCCCAAGGTGGGTTATGATAATATTCTCAAGCACATCCTTGGTGTGTAGCTACTGAAGATTTCTTCCTGCCTGCCATGATGACCAGTAGGCCTATAAGTCCTTACCAGCCATGCCGACCAACTCCTCTCCATTCCTAGAAAACAACCAATTGTCTTCAAGTTGATAATTTATGTTAAATATTCATCTTCCACTTATATAACAGTGCTATTGTTCCAGGCCATAACCATGGTGGGCGAATCAAAACTAAAATTGACAGATGAATTTAAATTGTGGGAGTGTGTCAGACCTTATATCATTACGCAATTTCATAAGTGCTTTGACACCTCCTGTATTGAGTATATGGAGTGTGTGTACACGCATAGTGTCTGAACAGGGCTTGTGTTAACTCCACTCTGCCTCCTCTGGCCAATACATATACATTATCTTAAGCTGTGGCCTGATATAATGACCATAACATGCACTGTGTTTTATCTCACAGACAAGACAGGACAAGACAAGACAAGACATGAGATATCACACTTTGATCCACAACGGTAAAATCATAATTATTTAGATGTCTGGGTGATATATGGGATGTGTTTATTTCACCATATCTGAGTGTCAAGTTTGGACACACGTGCACACACTCACACACACCTGCCAGTTTCAATTATATTATTCAGTATTATTGTATTAGTCTGTCCAGCTAATTACAAGGTAAGTTAAGTAAGGCGTAACAAAAAATAAGTAGAGAGTAAGTAAAGGTATTATTGAAGAAGTAGGCTAAGTGGGGACTACCTGGAAATTTACAAACATTTTACAAATAAGAAACCTATGATTTTAGTTCATTGTACTAAACATAATTATAGGTTACTTAAAATTACTTAACCTTATGATAGTAGAAGTAAGCTGTTATTTCCGGGAATTTACAAACATTTTACAAATAAATTTGAGATTCATTGTACTTCTAAACGTAAATAGGTCACTTAATATTACTTAAGGGTATGATACTAGAAGTACGTGGTTAATACTGGGTAATTTACAAACATTTTACAAACAGGGAAGAAACTGCTATTTTGAATTCATTGTTTCTAAACGTAATTATAGGTCCCTTAAAGGGCCATCTTACAATGGCCAAATACTGCCAGAGTAAGACACGAGAGGAGTGAGGTAAAACTACAAACGAGCCGTACTCATGGTTTATTAAGAATAACAAACAGTCTGCTTCCTGGCAAAACAAAGGTGAGCCCAACAAAACGTTACTCTTGTATTAACATTACAAGGAATAATGACTGACAACCCCTAGTGTTGTCAGCTGAGTATAAATCATTAACGGTCAATTTCCCATGTGTGGGGTCTTCTGCGCTTTGCAACAGTTGGAGGAGGCGGAAGGTGTAAGAAAAATATATGTACAGGGTATGATGCATTGTTGTCTTTCCCTTTTTCCCGCTTCTTCAGGTCATCAACATCATTACCTTTAGGATTAAACTCTGTCATCTTGTTTTTGCCAAATCTGCTTGTTTGCCTGCTCCGTTAGTCTGTGCCTGCACTCTGCACCAAAGCAACCCGTGACAAATATATTATTCCGAACATTACATTTAACATATTCTAATTGCATTCACACATTCAGCAATCATGTTATAAAACTGTCCAAACTAAACATTCAATAACTCTTATGTCAATTGTCACCATTTGTACCTACACTTTTATTCCTCCTTTAGCACATAGCATGTTAGCACTTACGTTCATTTTAATAGTGTGGCTAACTACTAGTATTTTACATTACATGTCAACATTCGACTAGTACATTGTATGAAAAGCGGCACTGTAAATTGCCGTGGAAGTTCAGGTTAACGACTGCCGGGAAGTCCCAGGAATTGACGTTGACTTTGAATTTCTAGCAGTTTTACAAGCTTGAGAATCTTGGCAGTTGACCCCCCAAGCCCTTAAGTCTAGAGGCTTTCACACGTAAATTAAAATGCTGTGAGCTATAGAAATGCAAATCAGGAGAATTTTGTGACTCACCACTGGTCCAGAGGTTACACCTTTTACTCAATTTTAAGAAATTATCTGGTAGATCAGGCTCAGTATCATTACATACTCATAAATTGTTGTCAATTCCCTCATCAAACCTCTCCTGGTATAAGCGGGAAGGTGGATGAGGGGAATTGTTCTATTATTAAAACACGCTTCAAGTGTTTTCTTCTTCCCCGTGTCTCGCCTCGTCTTCAGGCATCCTGCGCTTACACTCTGCTCACACACTCATTACAATGGCTCAGTGTTTCACCTTGTGTGGGTATAGAATGAATCTTTTATTATTAGGTTATAATGTAGCAATGGTTGTAAGTAGTGGGTGATAACGAGACTAGCAAATAATAAAAAAAGAGTACTGAAACTCCTTTTTATGTTATACTATAGGTCTACATCTGCACTGCGTTATAAAAGTTAAAAGTACATTGTAAAGTTAGTTTGTGTGCTTAGTGACTTGCACTTTACTTACATTAGCCTTTTCAATAAGTAGGCATCTAATCATCCTCACATAGTTTTATTTATTCTTTCATATGGCTTTTTCAGAAGACCAAAAGAAACCAGCTTTTGCTCTCCACCTATAGTAAGCTCAAATTGTTTGGTGCTGCTGCTATCCTGAGCATGCAACTTCACGTGTTATAGGTGCATGACTGTAGGTCAAACTCCCCATGATTAAACTGCCCTATCATACAAAGATCCAACCATTACACTTCTCTAAACATTAATATAAAACAAAAGGGTGATCAATTAACTGTGTAAACCTTATGCAATATTCATCATCAATATTTAGATATTTGAGATACTTGCCAATTTATGGCCATATCGAAGGAATCGTGAAATCAGAGGATTATCAAGGGATTTTAGAGCAAAATGTGCTATCCAGTTTAAGAAAAATAGGTTTGGGTCGAAGATCATGGGTTCTCCAGCATGATAAAGACCCTATGCACACATCCAAAAGCACACAAGAATGGTGGAAGAGGGAAAAAATGGAAGGGTTTTAAACTGGCAAGCAATTGCTTTGGACATGTGTAACGGTAGGCGTGTGTGCTAAGTGCAGGTGCAAAAAAACACACGAGGATGCAAACGTGCAAGTGCGAGCGATCGTGCTCCAAGCGTTTAATCATCCAAACAGGCAGTCGTTAGTCCAATAACAAGCAAAAGACACGGCTAACGTGTGCATACAAACAACTAAAGACAACCCCTCATCACCCACTCTCCGGCTTAAATAGACTGGGAGAGTGCGGCGATGAGGGGATGAGGGGATGAGGGACAGGTGTGCAAAATTGGGATGCGCTGGATAATAGGCCGGCCGCCGGCCGGTGGTTTAATTCACCGGCGAGCTAGACCGGATGGGTGGAGCCGCTCCCGTTGTTACAGGATGAAACAAATTTGGTACATTTCCATTTATTTCTTAAGATATTGTACAGGTTATACAAACGATTTAAGGGTGCCAATACTGGTAACCAAAACTGTACATTTCTTATTTGTAAAATATGTGTAAATTGCCCGGTAGTAACGACTTCTATAATCATACCTTTACTTACCTTTTACTTATTTTTTGTTAGGCCTTACTTAGGCTATCGGGTAGTCTCCTTACCCTTTAATTGGCGGTCTGTAATGTAAAGTGTTACCGAAAATAGTTAATTTGTCATAATACAGTAACAGTGATCTCTCGAGATTTATTGAGCGGGTCATGTGATCTCCTGCTATTGGTTGCACCTTCATTGTAAATGTATGCCTTTATGTCATCTTCATGGAGCAATAATTTAAAATTGCAATTAGCAGGGTTGGAGATCTTCCTCATTATATAAAGTCTGACAGTTATTCACTCTGTTTTGAAGCCTGTTGCCCTGTGTCCATTAACACTACTGCACTTCTCATTGGTTTAAAAACCCAGCCATGGTATTTGTGTGTCTTGCATATTAATTATCTGTTATTATTTATTCCTATGACTATGGTGTCCTGATTTAACCCCCCTTCACCACCACCACCTCTGTCTTCCACCAGTCATGCGTGTTGAAAGAAAAGATCAGATCACACTGTAGGCTATGTAGGCCTATACTTTAATCCCACCACGAATAATAAATGGACCAAATGTACTGCTGTGAATAGATAGGCCTATTGTAAATAAATATATTCTCTCCGAGATGCACATTTTGCTTACATTATTTTATTTACATGTTACGCTGAAATCGGCAAAGCCTGACTGCAGAACCCTGTGATTTGAGAAAATGACAGAACAAGTGTAGCGAGAACAACAGAAAAAATTCAACACGGTCACTTCTTCACAGAATGTATAGAATCTTCCACACACACACACACACACCACAGGAGTGCGTGTCAGTGAAACGCACTTCTTTTGAGGATGTACGGCCTCCGGGACTTGGCGGTGTGCGCCGCCTGCCGCTTCAGAATGTATGGCGATTTCCTCTTGAGCGGTGCGTCGCTGTTATCGCTGGCCAAGTATTCCAGAGAGTCGCGGAGCAACTGTTTGAGAGAGAGAGAGAGAGAGAGAGAGAGAGAGAGAGAGAGAGAGAAAGGAAGAGCAAGAACGTGGGAGGGGGGAGATGAGTCTCACAGGACGACGAGATGTAAATGAGACGTGTATGGTTACACGGAACGCGGGCTGATGGGATGCATGCATATAGAGTAGAGCCATGTTATTACAGTGTATGTCCCTTCACTCGTGGAGAAAACTAATTTCGCTAATTTCCAGACGCCGGTGCCAACGGCTCCTGTGTAAGGACCTGACAGTCGGATTAAAATTATGGAAAAGGGACAACGGTGACTCGGGGGAGGGAGTGCTAATGGGGTGTGTTTACCTCTGTCCATGGAGGATGATAACCTACTGGGACAACTGAGGTGTCAGTGTGAGATTTGCTTAAAACAACCAATCTTTAACAGGATTATTCATTAAGGAAAAATGTCAATTATTTGTATTTTTTTTTATGCCTTCACTCTGCTATGTTAGTATATTTATTCACCTTCTTCTGTGGTTGAAAGAACATTTTCAGGTTAACAACTTGACCTCGTAATGTGAGTGAGTGATTTATATAGATGGCCATGCTCATAGGCGTCTGTGTGTGTGTATGTGTGTGTGAGGAGTTCAGCGATGTGTTCGTTTTGGAGGAATAGGCCGCACCTTCGATTCTAGCACCTGTGATTCTTCTCATAAACGCATGGCTTTTATGACCAAGGTCAGTAAAATACCAACCACTCCTTTCAGAGCTAGATTATAGGTGCAGACTACTTGTTTTCATATTTGGCAGCCTAGGACACATACAGTACAGGCTGGTAGTAAGAGGGCTTCAACAGCCCAAAAAGAGGGCTGAACGGCTCGCAAAGTATACTGTACTGTGTCTGCTATTATTGGCAGCCGCCACATATGGCGGAGACGCTGTTACTTATACCCATGAGATCTGAGTGATGTGCTTTGTACTGTGAAGACCTGCTGTATGCCACTGGTCCATGGTTTTGTCTATGTATTTGACTGCATCTTTAATATTTACGTCCCGTACCACTTTCTTTCATGTGGACATAAATAAATGGTATGTGCGTGTGTCTATATGTGTATGTGTGTGTGTGCCTGTCTCACCCTCTCCTCGCGCACCTGCAGCACGTAACAGATGTGAGACAGGTTGTAGAGCTCCTCCAGAAGTTGGCTCCTCCCTTCCTTGACCTCCTCCTCCTCTTCCTCCTCACTGCGAGCCTCCTGCCACTGCCGTTCGAGGCTGCTCACCATCCGGCAGAGGTTGGCCAGGGACAGTCGCCAGTAGGGGGCACTCTGCTTATTCTGTTTGATCTACGAGTGGAGAAGAAGAAATGGACATATCTGTCAGACAATCAACCGGATCAGTTCACTTAAAATGTAAAAGTAAATTGAAAGGGAATTTAACAAGTGCCGTGTTCCTGTCCTACAGGTGGTGCCCTATACTGTAATTTTTGGAGGTTAACAACAAAAACATTTAAAAGTAAAATATGGATGCTGATATTTATTTGAAGGTATAGGTTAAACTTGACTAAAATATTATTCATTCCTTCTCTCCCCTGCTCTATGTTAGATTAGTTCTTAGAAAATTAGGCACTTTGCGGGTATTTAGGCTGTTAACAATTATTTTGAATTATTTTGGATTGAATGATGTTGATAGGTAATGTATGTTTTAAAATGTATAGTTAAGTTAGCCCTGATGACATGCTGATGTCATTATTCTAACATAATGTTGTTTGCTTATCATGACTGGGGTATGACGTATTCAGCTATATTGACACATGTACTAATTGTAAGTCGCTCTGGATAAAAGTGATAAAATGTTAACAACAAAATCATTTACAAGTAAAATACGGATGCTGATATTTATTTTAAGGTATAAACATGAGGTGACTCACAGTTTATTCTCTTTTTGTCCACAAAGTAGGCCTTCCTTATCTTCAAATAAAAAAACATTTCTTCTCCAATATAGTCTAGTTTTATATGAAGGTATCGCTGATCAAAGTATATACCAGCATAAACTGTGATATCCCCTTTCGATTTTTCATGTTAAGAGGCACCTATAAAATATTCAGTTTAAATACTGAGCGTTGATTCAAGATTCTGCGCTTATAGGCAGCACTCAATGTGTGGTATTTATTAAAGGTTCTCTGCAGTGTGTGGAGCCTGTTCTGCACCCAGAGCAATATATCAGTCGGGTCTAATCTCATCTAGATCAGGCCTGCCATGCTCTAATCTAGCTGGAGTTAGTGCCTTGAGACGGCGGCAGGCCCCCGGGTTTTGGCCCAGGAAGGTATACCTGCTACGTGGGCTCTGCCCCTGCGGCACAGACCCCTGGGTGTCACCACCAGTAATAATAACCAGTAGAGATTCAGTAAGCAAAGAGTCATTGTGGCTAATCCGACCCCAACCAATTCCCCGTCCGATCTCAACGTTTTTTGTATGCTCACAAACAGGCCAGCTGACAGTCCTGCCTGGGCCCGGGACGAGATGATCTTAGATGCCCCTAGCCCCCCCGTGCCCAGATCTCTCCTTTTCCCTTGCTCTTCCTCTCCTCTGCTCTTCCTCTCCTCTGCTCTTCCTCTCCTCTGCTATTCTTTCCACAAATAGGCCTATTTTAAATTATTCCATAATTTTCAGTTCTGGGCCCGGGACAGACCCGTTTGTCCCCCCCTATCGGCGGGCGTGCTCACAAAGGTTATCATATTGATACAAGAACAATAGACCTACATGGGGGGAACCAATAAGGGGCCCAACCTTTTACTTCCAGGCTATGCTGACATTTAGATATCATCCCCAATCAAGAGTTTTCATTTAGTTCTAAATGAAGACTTAATTCACTGAAAGGTTACATCAAGGAACCTTTGTAAGCTGTCTCATTCAGGCCTTCTGACTTAATGTTGGGCTAATGGTTATCACTGACAGCACAGATATGGGAGTCATTCAGTCATTCAGTCATTCAGTGATTAAAATGAACCGGTGTGCCCCTAAGTACCGTACAGCGTTACAGCCGTGGGCACAGTTTGTGTGGCTTAGTGAAAGCCATTGTACTGGCAATCTTGGATGTAGCTTCCCGCTGTCCATGTTTTTCGTTTCACTATTTCTGTGTTGCTTTTGTCATATGAGAGCTTTTAAGACATTTTGAACTGCTTATTTAAATTATTGTCAATCAAAACCTAAAAAACCTCAATCCTGAAGTTCCCTGCTCAACTGATGACAAAATATCAATTTAAATAAAAACGTCTGCTAACATTTTAGAAGATGCCCTCCATATAGACCAATCTATAATGAGCACAACCACGGCAAAAACAACGGCAGCGCATGGTGGGACTGGCAAATGTCCATCGCACAGTTCCCTGACATTAGATGGTTCAAATATTACATTGACAGACTATATCATAATACAGCAATACGATAGAGGATAGAGCTAATTCTCCTTATGTGAAGGACAAGAAGACTGCCCACTGTTTCCTGAGATCGGCGTTCGGGTTTTCACTTTTTAAGACGATGCAACATAATGAATTGGTACAGTATATGGATAATAAATACAAATGTCTGTGAAACCTATATCACGGGCTTGTATATATAGATGTTTACATTAGCCAGAGTAATGTGAATACCCTCAGAGTAGGCACTGGGTCAATCAGACAGCCGCTTTGTGGCTATTACAAAACAGCTCCATCACCTCCTCCCTGGTGCTCTGTCACCTGGCTACCATGATTACCGTGATACTCATTACCCCAGAGAACCCTCCTGGACATCAGCAGGACTGAATCCCAGCGCTAATAGGTCATTGTCCCGTCTTGCCGAGAGATAGTGGAAATGAGTGGGTGGGTGTAGGGGTGTAGGGGTGTAGGGTGGGTGTAGGGGTGTAGGGTGGGTGTAGGGGTGTAGGGTGGGTGTAGGGGTGTAGGGGTGTAGGGTGGGTGTAGGGGTGTAGGGGTGTAGGGGTGTAGGGGTGTAGGGGTGTAGGGTGGGTGTAGGGGTGTAGGGGTGTAGGGAGGGTGTAGGGGTGTAGGGGTGGAGGGGTGTAGGGTGGGTGTAGGGGTGTAG
>JAOEHI010001093.1:0-13011 GCA_025447815.1 Percopsis transmontana
GGCGCCTTCCTATACTCCCCTTGGGGGGGGGCAACAAAAATTACGTTTCGGGTGTGTTGGGGTTTAAAACCCCCTCCTTGGGTCCCCCCCCCCCCCCCCCCCCCCCCCCCAACCTCCTCGGGTACAGCCACCTACGCACCCCTACATCCTCAGCTGACAGATTGAGAGCAGTCATCTGGGGGCTGAACTTTCAAACTTGCACCAAAGATACACGGTTGTGACAGTCGATTTGAGCAGGCCTAAAGCCATGCTTGTGCGCAGATACCCTCGTGCGCACACGGCACACACACACACACACACACACACACACACAGGTACCTTTTCATCAGCTTTAATGCCGGCTCTGTCAGATCATATCCCAGGTGTGTAACTATAATGATGTCAGAATTGTGTTGTGGAATCCTGCTCTCTTTAAGCGTTGCAGACAGCGTATTAGCTCCTGCCCTTGCTCTCCTACGGCTGTGTAGCTTAAACTCTTGGTTACGTCTTCCAAGCTCTTCTTTTAAAGGTAGCGACGTGATTATCAAACCGTTTCCTCTCCTCTTTGAAGTGCCATATGCAAGCTAAGGACCTCGCCTGGTTGTAGCAATGGTCTCTGTGAATTGATTGACATATATTGCTTTTCTCTGTGCTGGTGGCAGGGGGGTTGTTTGTGTGTGTGAGGGTAGGACAGATATGAATGGATTTTCTGTAGTTTTTAATTAGCAGTCCGATATTTCTTTTGTGAGTGTTTTAGCTGCACACGCCGAGTCCTTTTTTATAAGCGGCTTCATTATAATGAAAATGCTTTGTTGTGATTGAAGGTGGTGTAGCTACTTTCCTCTCAAGTTATCACACACACAAGCATAGCATTCGTTTAGACTGGCAGCGCTTTGCTTGTATCTCTATGTTCAGCGTTAGCCGGTAAGCGTCCAGACGCTGCTGGAAAAGCCACACTTTTAAGGGTGCTTTTAAGACACGGACCATGCTAGCTTCCACCGGTGCGATTGTTAAACGGTACTGGTGGAAGCCTGCATTGTCCGGCACTGTGGTTGCTCTGATAACCATGGCTGGAGGGAGGTAGCCTCCCACAGCTGTTCTGAATTGAGCGATGTGTTTGTTAAATGGTTGATTTTGGCAGAGGTGCAGGTCTCTTCTGCCTCTGCCCTGATGAATTAAATGAAGCCAATGTTTATCTCTTGCTGCTTTGAGAACAGTGGGCGGGTGATCCCTGGCCTTAGATGAGAGGCACACACCCACCTCCAGGTGTAGAGAGCATCTGACTATTGGGGGTGCGAGGGCTGGGCTAGGGCACCTCGCCGGATATATGTGATTAACTATGTAGCAGATAGTGTGGGTTTATGGAAGAAAAGGCAACTAGCTCATCTGTTCATGTCACTGGGGAATGACAGCATAAAATAAATGTGTGGGTGCATTTGTTTGTGCGTAGTTAATGATTTTGATTTGTGAGCGTGCTTGGATACAGTTTAAAACAATATCCCCTCTTGACTTTTTAAACCTTCTCTGAAGCGGCAAAATGATTAATGCAGCCATTATTTAGAAATTATGCCCTACACGCAGTCCTTTATCAAAGTTAAAGGGCAATTTTTAAAACAAATGTGAACATATAAAATGGATATGATAGTGTATTTTTTTCACTTTTAAAGTAGTGGATTATGAAATATTTGTTGCCAACCTTGTTTCCCTAGGAAATATATAAACAGAACATTTAGTAAATGAAAATATTGCCACAACAAGCGAGTGATATGATTGGAAATGCAAAGCAGATTATTGCCAAAGGGAATTAATTCTTAATTCTCAAAGCACATTTGAAAGAATTAAGACTCAACACTTTTATTGATAAAACTCCATTGCATAGCCCACAAAGAAAAGGCATTCATTTCGCCTCATAAAACAATACAATGAAAAGAGAGAGAGAGAGAGACGAGAGTCCGCAGTGAAAGCAGTTAAGTGAATGCATTCCGTGGCCTTCAGCACATGTTGGCGTATATCACCCAGTATCTGTCTCTCTGGCCCTCCCTGCCCCTCCCCGCCCCCTCACCCTTTGTCCCTCTGCCTCCCCAGGTGTGGTATCTGTCCGGGTGGGTGTGCTACCTGCAGATGGAGCGAGCCAGGGATGAGCGGACGAGAGCCGAGAGGGAGGCCACGCAGGAGGAGACAGAGGAGTTTAACGCACTGAAAGAAGCGGCCAGGTCATACCTCACCAAGGCTAAGAAGGTATTATTACTGCTGCTACTACTGCCGTCCAATGGCTAGCGGGAGGCTGCTGTTCATCTCTCTGCGCCGTGATGTTCACTCATTCAAGTGTATAATGTTCCACTGAACAACAAACAGCCCAGATGTTACACACCTGCATCACTATGCAGTATCGGTGATATTACAGGCTCCTTACCAGAGGAGGCGTCGATGTAACACTGTTAACATAAATAGTCTCACACTGTTGTTACCACGGCCTCCTTTCTTCTTTTGCTCTCAGAAAGGTATAAATACACCACGAGCAGACGCGCACACGCGCGCGCTCACATACAGCGTTTCTCATTCGTTCTGTCAGACACTTCACTGCCGTCACGCTGCAGTGATTCATGTAAGTCTGAAATCCAATAGGCTTGTAAATCAGACGGCGCGGTCGAAGGGATGGCGCCCCCTCCCCTAGTCATTGCCCATCCTTTTCTCCATAGTTACTGTCCTTTTCAACTTTCTCTCCCCCCCCCCCCCCCGCCAATCTATTCATCCACACATGAGTAGACGCCGTGGTATTGACGTCTGTCTCTCTGGAGTGAAAAGCCTGTCTAACCAGCACCCACTGGGGAGGTCTGGGACACAGACTAGACACTTGAGGTGATAGCTTAATATTTACTGTCCCTGACATAAATCATTGGCTTTTTTGGGGGTGGGTGAACAAGTAGAGGAAGCAAAAAATGACTGACTCCTAAAAATGTATATGTAAGATCCGTGTAATTTGACTCAAAATAGGCTCATCGGAGACTGTGTTTTAAAAATGTAAGCGATCCTCCCCTGTGCTTGCGCTGCCGTTGCCTTCCCGCTCTCCGCCAGAGGTGTCACCGGAGCACAGAGAACGAGAACCTTGCACGCCACCTTCCGTAATAACAGATAAAGAGAGACTGTAAAAATGCGATCCAGAGAGAAAGTGAAGGATTTAGTGCGAAGGAAGTACTTAGCCATTTGTGGTCCAGCAGAACGAAAAAAAGAGCGGGGAGAACAAAACAGGCGCGCGGGGGGGGGGGGACCATCAGCAGAGTGACGGGGGAGGTTTTGGACTGTGACAGGCTAACAGCTTTGTTGTTTCTGCAGGGTGGACGGAGCAAAGCAACAGGCAGAGTAATGTGAAAAGTAAATGCACAAGGACCTTGAAACCGTGACGTGGGATCCGCCAAGCGACCCCCCCCCCCCCACTCCCCGCTGTGCTCTTAGTACCACCTAAACCACTGGCTCTGCTGCGTTAAGGAGTGCTGCTGCGCTGTGGAGCTGAGGCACGTTCTTTGTTTGTACCGGGGATTGTGTTTTCCGAGCGCCAATGTGAGAGTTAATTATTAAAGAGGACTCAAGCCTGCTACTTAAAGTGAGCTCTGACATGGAAATGAGGCCTCGCAGCCCGGCGGCTGGTGTTGGCACCGGTCCACCTTCCCTGCTTACTTTGTTAGAAGTATGTGTGTGTGTAGGAGTACCCTATGCGGGTGCGCATATTTAATTATGGCTGTTTGTGCCAACTTGTATATCTATTTGTCAGAATGTCTATTATTATGCATCTATTTTCTGTGATGCGCGCACACGCACACATACATACACACACTGTAGCAGGCTCATCCATTAACTAGGATGGGGTGAGAGCACAACAAGGAAGGGTAGAAGAGAAAAGGGAAAGAGATGGAAGGAGTAAAGGAATGAAAAAGGGAAGCGAGGAGGTGAATAGATTGGATGGTGTGTGTGTGTGTGTGTGTGTGTGTGTGTGGTGGGGGGTGTTGTTGAAAAGGCGAGGGTAAAATCAATAGTAAACCGGACGTGAAATGGAATCTGAGTCACAGCCTGATAGGGTGCGATGGTATGAGGTGTGTGTGTGTGTGTAAGTTAGAGGTGGCTGGGGCAATTGGAGGTCAAAAGCTTTACTATTTGATGGGGCTGAAAGGATATCCCATGGGTTTAGATTGCAGCTCGGGCTGGTCCAAGGTGTGTTTGTCATGTAATTTTAATGCCTTTCCCTGCCGAGGCTGTGAACCGGAGGAGTGAGAGTGTTATAGTGTGTGTGTGTGTGAGAGAGAGAGAGAGAGAGTTTGTGGTCTGTCCCTTGAGAAAAACAGAGTGCCGGTGACATGTTCTGTTCCCACTCAAGAAGGTCCAATCTCAGCTGGAGTAAAATCCATGCCTCCCCTGTGACGTACTGTGTTGTGTGTGTGTGTGTTTTTACGTCGGCAGCACATGAGCAGGAATGCACGGGATGACGACTGTGCTGAAACGGTGGACGTCAACTATGTACTTCCTTCCTCTCCAGCAGATACCTGCTCTGTTTCTGCTGGAGAGGGGGAGGAATGGAGACTTGGGCTTTGTGTGTCGGGGCGCAGAGAGGTTGAGAGCAGGTGAAGAGTTATCTATCACCTTGACAGGAAGGTCGTGGGGGGGGGGGGGGGTTTGCCGGGGAACAGAGCGAGAGCCTGCTGCACAAAGACAAAATGGAGGCGATCGGAGAGAACAGCCTTTGAGGGAAAAGAAGAAAGGCCAGAAGATGTGAATGGGAGGCGGGCTACAAAAGGTAAGGTATGATGGAGCGCTTGTCCTTTTCACCGCATAATCATCCCGGTGTGTTGCAGCACAGGCGCAGAGAAAGAACTGGCCAGTAACAAAGGGCTCTAGGGGGAAAGTACATAATTTTACATCAAGTGGGTTCATTAGCGCTTATTTTCATCATTATTACAGTGTCACACACACACACACAAGGCATTGGACTGCAAAATTGTGCTCTAGACCACGCGGCACTGGATGTGTCTAAATGTCTCCCAATAGAAAAGGGAATGTGGGATTTAAGGTGTGTGTCTACCTAAGCGTTTTCTGGTGTGACAGTGGTCAGGTGTGCTGTGGCCTATGACTTGACTCTCAAAACGACAACAAAGTGGGCCATGAAAACTCTTGTCGTCCCCCCCCCTCTCTCTCTCGGTCTCGCCCTCCAACTCTGCAGCACTCTGCAACTCTCTGGGCCGTGAACGAATGGCAAGAAAACATTGGCTGTTGTAAATGAGAAACGTCTGTTTTTTTTTTTCCCCCTTCTTCTTTTGCGATGGCAGTGCTGATCTCAGCAGCGCTCGGCTGCGGTGCGTGCAAGGAATCGCTGCCGTTTATTTTGCCAGCCGACGGCGTCTCGATGAATAATCATGTTGTACCTAGCTGGCGCCCTGCGCGCTAGCTCGTCTGCTAGCCGGCTACCGGGTCCACACCTATGTGAAGCATCGTGGCACGCACATGCATGCACATGCACGCACGGCCTCACACAAGACACACAAGGCAGCTGTCTCATGCAAACCATATCAAACACTCAACCGGAGGCTGTTCTGTGATATTATTCTTGAGTGTAAGCCAGAGCCCTTTCAAAGCAGCCATCGTCCCCGTGTTATTTAAAGTGTCTGTGGATAAACATCTGCGGGCATTTTAGAGTGACACCGGCAGAATGACAATCAGCATGCTCTCCTCAAGGAGCATCGCCGGGTCGGCTCTCCTCCCAGATAGCAGACCCTCCGCCTGGACCTGGGTCACACACGGCCTCCCCAGAGACCATTGCACGCGCGCACGTGCACGTGGGAATGCATAGACCCAAAGAGAGATACGCGCGCACGCACGTGGGAACGCATAGACCCAAAGACACACATAAGAAATTCTTTCAGTCTAAATGAGTTCCCATGGGGTCGCATTTCTCCTGTCAGGACCTGCTGTTGCTTAGAGACTGTTCCCGGGGCAGAGCAGTCACACTCGCACACACACTCGCACACTCTCTGCTGGCCTTGTTACACTTAGTAAGAATGATGCTACTGAGCTGCTCATTGTGTGATTTTATTTTCTTGCAATCGGTGGACTAAACAGAATAGTTGTCCTGACTCCTAGGCCCTCAACGTATACACGTAAACGCACGCAGGCCCCGGTTTCTATGAAGAAAGTAATACATTGTCGTAGCTGTTTCTTTGGCGCAGGACACCTACACTCGCCGTTCTCATTGGTAGAACGGGTAGTTATATCACTGAACTCCACTTTGGGTTCAGTAATTATACACAAGCAGGGTATTGTACAGAGATAAATCTGCTGGCTGCTCCCAGGACGGGAGTTTGTTTTATCATCTCGCTCCACAGCATATTTCACAGAGATAACAATTTCGATTGTGCACGCGTGCGTCGATGCACTCACTTATGTGTATCCCATGTGCATTTAGTGTGTGTGTGTGTGTGTGTGTGTGTGTGTGTGTGTGGGGGGGGGGTGTGCATCAACAAATGTTTCTGTGTGTGTGTGTGTGTGTGTGTGTGTGTGTGTGTGTGCGCGTGCATGGTGAGCAGAAGATAAATGGTCTTTTTGTCTTTTCTGTGCGGCTGAACAGTGTATCAAATGTGCTGATTTTCCAAATGAAAGACAAAAACTGTTTACCAGCGTTTTGCGGGCCGTGACTGTCTGGATGACAGAACGCAGCTGGCGCTGGAAAATTTCTGGCGGCAAACGGGCACTTTAGATCCTTCAGACCGTCTGGGTCGCTGTTTAGTTCAGCTACCCGATGCTGGAGAAGGAAGTTGTAGTGATTGTTGCCTCTCCCCCTGTCTTATTTCTAGTTTGCTTTCTTCCTTAAAATATCCTTCTCTTTTGACACGGTGGTTCCAAAACTTTTTGAGAACCCCTCAAAAAGTTGTACAACCAGTTGGCTGTGTGGGCTGAAAAAAGGTATTCTGATACAAATCTATATTTTCTATGACTTGAATGATTCGGCAATTCTTAATATTTTTACTTTGTTTGGTGTTATTTTGCAGAATAATTCGGCCAATTTACAAATTGAGCTTGAAATAAATTCTGTATTCGTCTGGATTAGACAATAAATGTTTTTTATTTTTTATTTTTTTTTACACAATACAAAACGTAAAATATTAAGTGGGTATTTTAAACCCCCATGTGACCCCTCAGGGTCTCCCCCACTTTGAGAACACCTGTGCTGTACCACTGTGTACTTGCTTGCTCTAACTGTAACTCCCTCCATCTTCCTATCTTCCAGCTCTACAGTAAGCTGCGCTGTGACGACCAGCCCGTGCTGGAGCATGTGCAGCAGCTGCTGGGGGAGCTAGGAGGGGACCTGGAGGAGGAGGAGGCACAGCCTTCCTTGGACGAAGACTACGAGCCCTGTAGCGATGAAGAGGAGGCACCCATGGAACACTGACCACGCCTCCCGCTCTCATTATTTTATACGTAGCCTAAAAATATCCCTCTGTCCCAGTGGGTTTGAGACTTTTTGTGCCAAGACCCCCAAAAAGAAGAGGTTTGTATGAGGGGAAGTAAAAGCTCAACCACTTCTTTTTACCATGAAGCATAAACACAACTGAAAAATATATATGCACATTTATTTGAAACACAATAAAACCAGATTTAAAATAATTATAAAATATTTTACATAATATTTTCAAAACTCCAAATCAACTCATCACCCCCACCTCCACAAAAACCATCCTGCCACCCTATTTTGAAAACCACCGCTCTATTCCACCATTCACATTTTTCCAGCGTGTTCTCTGAAGTGCCTTTTTATCGTCTTTACTTTATAAGTCTGTTTATGTATCCTTGTAAAATCAGAGTACCGTTGTGCAGTGACATTAAAATCTCTACTCCAGCGCTAGTTTTTATTGTCGTTTGTTTCACGTGTTTTGTGAAAATTGTTGAGAATACTTGATCGTAAATACTCAATCTTCCCATGATCGCCTTGACAGCTGTTGATGGAAGGCATTTTGAGAGCTCTTGACTTCTACGCAGTACGATAAGCAGAACACCTTCTGAATCCGCTAACCTCTCACATCCACACGAACCAAGCTCGTACGCAGCACCTTAATCACTCTATTGCTGTGCGTTGCTGTGTACAACAGCAGCGCAAGCTGTGTTTTTCTCCTCTCAAGGACTGGGGAGAGCGCACAGGTTTTATGCTTAGTTAAGTATCTCATTGGGAAATTAATGATTGAAACCCAGTGTTGGGCAACAAAAGGATAATGCAGTCTACAAAGAACAAGGTATGCGTATTGTTAATTTGCACGATGATTCATTGTAAATGATGGTTGATTTATTGTACATATTTCAGTCTACACAACACAGACAAGAGCACACCCTTAACAGTCACTATCTGTGCAGTTCTCCTTTTCTCATACTCTCCCTTCCCCTCTTTTGTTGCAGAGCTTTTTAAATCACTTTCTCTGACACTTTTTTCTTGCGCTTCCAAATGACACTCCAGCAGTTGAAAGCTCAGAAGGGATGTATGGGCTACGGTATGGACATGACGCGCTAATGGACTTGCAAGGCTGCAATTTTCTCTCTGTCAAGAAATTCAGACAGACGGGGTGAATACAAAGTAGCAGACTCCCCTGTGTCCCAATCGCCAGATAAAGGTGATTAGAACAGTACCTGAACACAATCTGAGAACCAACATCAAACCTGTGGGAAGCCAGAAGCCGTGTCTGGACTAGGACATGTCACATGTCGGGCTGGTCCCTGTGGCTCCTTTTTGTTTCAGGAACACACTTGTATAAGCCCAGTGAGACTCTGTGCCTTTTACTTTCTCTCAATTGGAATTCATTAACACAATCTGCATCTATTCAACATTGCCACTACGTTGAAGGCAATAAAGCAGGAATCGAAAAAATGAGGAATGTGTTTTTCATCGGCTGACTCTGCTCTATAGACAGATCTATGGATCTTCTTCTTGATTTAATCTGCAGGGTGTTTCAGGTGTGTGTCAGGGGTGTAACTTTACCATTAGATGCAGAAGAACTGTGTGCCACTGTTAACGCTTCATTAGCATACGCATGCTAGAGTGAGTCTCTCAACGCTCCATTCCCTGCTCACAAACAACACACCGTGGGACCTTACTGTTTGAAGTATTCCCAAACTGCTAAATGGAAATGTTATCTATGATCCGGAGAGAGATTGTGACCCAGCTGTTTGCTGCGGCCTGTTTGGGAACACGGGATTCAGATGCCATGAGCTGATTTTGTGTGTGTGTGTGTGTGTGTGTGTGTGTGTAGGTCAGAGATGACCATAGCTTAATGCAATAACGTGTTCTGCTGGGGTTTGCTTTTTTGTTCCAAAAAAATCTGCTTATAGTTGATGGAATCTAGTTATATAAAGCTACCTGTACTACCTGGAGCAACAGTCTCACTTGGCATTGTTAAAATCTGGCTTTTTTTTTTGCCAATGTGTTTTGTCTGTTGGTGTGTATGTGCGTGTTGCCATGTAGTTGCAGGTTAGCTAGCTGCAATGTTGTGATTAATGGCTACAGGCGAGAATGAACAGCATCGCCCAAGCCATTGGTAGTTATTCTGGGCTGAACTATTATGAGAACAGCACAGTGGACACAAAACCTTGGCTTTGACCTCACCTGTTCGTCACCCTCTGCTCTGTTTGAAACAACCCCTTTTCATACCGGGACATGCTTTCAAAACAGATCACAACAAAAGGAAAATGGTGTCTCTGCTGCCCGCTTAGATAAAATGACTGTTATTAGTTATTACAATTTTGAATTGGAATCTAACTGTGGGGGCAACTGTGGGGATATGTTGGTGCGTCCACAAAAACACAAATATCCAAGCATTTATCCCAAGTTTGACGATTGTTTTGAATTGTTCAAATGTTGTATACATGTTACGTACAGTATACACCTGCATTATGACAGTGGGTATACACACCCATAGCCAGTTTATATTTTTGTGTTTATGTGCATTTTTTTTTATGTTTACAGGTCGCTTAGGAGGTCTCGGCACCATGTGTTTAGTCTCCAGGGAAACAAGGCCATAATTAGTGTGTAGTACATGTGTAGGCCTATACTGTGTGTGTGTTTTTTTGATTATCAACTGTAATGAGATAAGCAAAGCGAAGAATAATCCTGGATTAATATTTTAAATATGCGTCGCCATAACATCCTCCTGATTAGTACTTAATCATCCCAATTGTCCCTCACACGCCCACACTTTCCTCTTCACTAGCCTTACACACATCAGCCATCACACCACCATACAATATACAGGAGATATAAGCAAAAAGTCTTTTTCAGTGGACTTGGAGAGTTCTTTCTGAGGCAGTATTGGGGGGGGGGGGACAGAAATTTTGTTAACTGTCATTTTTGTACGCTTTTAAGCACGCTATTCCAATGGGCTTTAATTCTTGACAACTTTCCATGGTTTGTACACCTTAGCACTATACAATGTTAACAAGGACAGAATAATTTGACAGTTCAGACCCCACCAGGGATGAACTCTGACTTGAGGTTAAATAAGTTAAAAAGAAACTGCATATAACAAAATGGTTTTCCCTGTCTTTATACTGTGGTTTTATGATATTAAAAAACACTAAGCCCTAAGGGTGCATATTATACACTCATATTCTCAGGCAAACGTGTATGATCTCTAATTGATTTCATATTTTAGGATGGGAAATTACGGTCTAAGATTTCAAGATGTCTGGACCCGATGAGGTTATGGGCTACATTTTTGTTTACCGAGGGAAACCATGACTTTGTAAAGAGGCAACCAACGGGAGGTCACTTAGTTTGTCTTTGTATGTCTTTTTCTAAGGGACTGTTTGTTTTCGCCTTATCCTATCACAGAAGGTTAGCAACCTCCAGCAGCCAGAAGTGAGGCATTCTTAATTAAAAATTTGTTCAGGACGTTTCTGGGAGGACCTCTGATTACACAGCTGGTGTGTGTGGCCTACTCATGAGGAGCTCACTGCGTCTCTATCAGAAGTGGGACATTCATTATTGATATCATGTTTTAGTCAATAAGGCCGCCTGTCGCACACCGCTCATTGCATTGATACAGGTAGGGAATTGAATGTGTGCTTATTTGTGTAGCCTACATCTGTGGCTGCACAGCATGTGAGCGCATGTACATATAATCTTTAGTAGGAGCATCTGTTGCTCAGAGATAACATAACCGGGGAATTGGCCATGCTGTCTTACAAACCAGTGCAGCCCCCTTAATTACACCCCAATACACCTCAGTGTGTGCAGGTGCAGATGTGTTGCCTGTGTCCTTGGGCACTTGTGATAAATTTAATCGTAGCACAACAACCACAGCTTCCCACCAATCCTTAAATATCACCTAAAACGGAAGTCACACAATGGTTCCTTCCTCCACGCCCACTTGACAGGTTGGTCGTCTGTTGTGCCATTAAAATAAATGTTCTTATTTTTAAAAAACGCCTTTGTGCCCATTTTTTGCTTCATGCATATAGTCATTTAAATATTGTCCTTTTAGGAACATGTTCTGCATCCAATCTTTTTTTCCCCCTTTAAAATCTGTTTTGAATGTGCGCCAACTGTACTTGCCAGTGGGCAATGTAGGCCTACACTCATGCCAGATTTGTCATGTAAAACAAAGAACTGCTCTTCTTTAGAAAATCCATTTGTAATACAATAGTGGAGCATAATGTAGAAGAAAGAATGAAGCATTCTTCAATGTTCCCATTTATTAAAAAGGTGGAATGGATCATTGTGTAGAACATGCAAAACCTTCATCAATTTCATTAAGTCCAACAGGGAATTGTGTATTATGAAGCATAATTAAAATCAATTTGAATTAATTAAATAATCATTTTTTTTATCTTTGTCTGATTACATACAGCTCAGTGCCTCCCATGTGAGTATGTGTCAATCATAATCAGTATACCATTAAACAAGACCAATAACACATTTGAAAGCTATTAGCACATACCTCATTTCCCCACTGTATATGTTCTGACATGGCAGTTGCAAGTATACAAATTACAATAGATCTCTTGTAATATTTAAATGACAATTGCCTTTCAGTGAGTGGTTTTGGCTTCACCATACTTCTTTGAAGTAAAGACAAGAAGTCAATGGAAGAAAGTGAACACGCATATATATATACACTGTATTTTTTTCACAATTGTTTAGTTATGTTCTTACATTTTATTTAGATATAAAACATGGGTAACATGAAAATAGTAACTATACACTGAGTGTAGGGCTGACATTTGAGACGCACATTCTGCAAATCCGTCTTCAAGTGAATGGCTCATTAAATTGCATATTTAGGGTTCAGCTTGTGCTCCGGAGATCCTGTCAACAGTGTTTGTTTTCTTGTTTACACTCAAGCAAACTGACTTTGTGTACTTTGTCTAGGTCTAGTTTTTAGCTTGGATTCTTTTGCTGCTATTGCAAGCTACTGTTTTTTTGTTTTTGTTTATCATGCATCATCATTAAATATACTATTGTGCTGCTGACATCACAATGGTATATTTATTTCCACCTTGGTTGATTCTAGTAGATTTTCCATTTGTCTTCAACGCTGCATAATCCTCTCCTTATTAAACTACTGTAAAGGCTACCATGGGACATATATCCACACACACGCACACACACACACGCACCATTTCATTTCCTTTTTTATAGAAAGTCCATCCATTATGTTCTATTTTGACCCGTAACTTAAAGTCAGATGAGAGCCTTGTTAGAGGAGTTAGGACATCATACTAACTATTAGTGTATTGTCAGTACTTGCCTGAAATGTGAGGAGTCAATCAAGGCGAGTGGGAATTAGAGGGCCACCACCTGCTGAGTGACATTCATTATGTGCTGGCGTGAAGGGAACTGAATAGGTGCAGCGTGGCGTGATGATAATTCTGCTGTGCAGGCCTACGCTCAACTGTAGTAACTGAAAGACTGAAATGTAACATTGTGGTTGTGGGGGGGGGGGGGGGGGGGGGGGGGGGGGGGGGGGGGGGGGGGGGGGGGGGGTGGGGGGGGGGGGGGGGGGGGGG
>JAOEHI010001094.1:0-13010 GCA_025447815.1 Percopsis transmontana
AGAGAGAGAGAGAGAGAGAGAGGGAGAGAGAGAGAGAGAGAGAGAGAGGGAGAGAGAGAGAGAGAGAGAGAGGGGGGGGAAGGAGGGAGACAGAAAGAGTAGAGGAGGCTATCTAGGCAGCGTCTGGTTCTCACTAAGGTCTGTGACGGTGTTTTTCCTGGGCTTGTTTGCCTAATTTATTCCTGCTGGGACCGGGTGAAAGAGAGAGAGAGAGAGAGAGAGAGAGAGAGAGAGGCGGAAAGGGCTGGGCAGAGGAGGTTAGGTAGTGCAACAGTACACCCTGACTCGCTGACAGGGAATGTAGAGAGCGCTAGGGCCTCTGGTCGTTACTGCTGGATGGACGAGCGCTAACAAAACAAGACCAGGACAGAGAGAGAGAGAGAGAGAGAGAGAGAGAGAGAAATACACTTTGAGAACCTTTCAGAGAGGAGTCACAGTTCTGATGAAGAGCTGAACAAACTCAAGAGACCCTTTCTCAACTCAGTTTTTATTTTGGCTGGGTGTTGTTTTAACACTGGCAGACACGACTGAGAAGAACTAGAGGACACGTTGAATGAACTTCAATTCTACGGAAAATACAGGAATAAACTAGCTCTCTGCCCTCTGCATCCCCGCGCCAAGGTTGGGACACAGTAGATATTCTGGACCTGTGTTTTGAGGGGGTGTCTATAAAAATATATAAAAGAAATATTTGCTTATTTTTCTTCCCTGTATAACCTCTGTCTCCTGTTGAAGCCTTGACACGTCGGGGGTGATCTTTAACTAGAACCGGCTCAGATCAGCCGATAACGACAGATCTTCTACGCGGCAGGAACAGGTTGGACTAGTTTATACCTCGGGGAGGAGGGCAGGGCAGTTTAACCCTGCCAGAAGGCGAGCAGGATTTTATTCGACTTCTTCCCCTGTACTGTTTCCTTGGGAGAAAGTACTGCACTCAAAGAGGGGAGCGAAACAGCCCTATATATGTTTCATCTCATTTGAAGAGGGTCTTTCTCCAGGAGTGAGAGAGAGAGGGAGGGAGAGGGTGAGTCAAAGTGTAATTTATTGTTTCCTGTGAAAGGGCAGGCTGCGCCCTTTTTCTCCCGTCTGAACTCTGAACCGCTCGGCGTGCATCTGAAGTTTTCCCCCTCTGACCTCGGGAGCCGCCAGTCCGGGGTCACGGCACAAACGTGGAGGTGAAACAAAAGAAAGAAAGAAGGAATAAAGAGGAGACATTAGAGAGACTTTGAGAGGGGGGAGGCATTTCGAGCAGACGGGCGAAGGGGACGAGAGTTCACCGCATGCTGATTTCTTGGACTTTATGCTCATTTGCAGCACCTATACAGAAAATTCCCACAAATATTCCTTAAGTGGAATCGAAAGCCTGAAAGTCTGAAACAGGAACATTTTTCAAGGCTAGTGAGGCACTTAACTGAGGGCTGGCCCGAGCGTGTGGCGTGTGTGGCGTGTGTGTGCGTGTGTGTGTGTGTGTGCGCACGCGTGAGTGTGTATGTTTTACATAGTGGGCTGTGAGTCTCTGACAATATGGCCATGGTGAGCGGGGGATGGGGCAACCCTAACGGGAGCGCCAACGGGCTTGGCGACAAGGCCTACCTGCGGAGGGACGAGGAAGAGGGCTCCCCCCGCGCAGGGAGCAGCGACGTGGACGCCGGCGACGAGGACAAGTCCTGTGTGGTGGACTGCGTGGTGTGCGGGGACAAGTCCAGTGGCAAGCACTACGGCGTGTTCACCTGCGAGGGCTGCAAGAGCTTCTTCAAGAGGAGCATCAGGCGCAACCTGAACTACTCCTGCAGGTACAGTACACCAAACAGAGTCCCTCCTAGTGTTGTTCCTAGCTGAAGGTGAACAACGCAATGTTTTAGCCCAAAATAAGATTTTAATGTTCATAAAAGTGAAAAGATATTATCTCAAATTTTAAACTGTTTACCATATTCACAGAATGAGCTATTTTTAGCTAGCGGAGGTCACCATGTTCACCCACAGGTTAGCATTGTCGCAGCTGCGTCTATGCCAGTAGGTGTCAGTAGACAGTCCCAGAATCACTGTTTCCATGGCTACACTGCTTATCGGACATGACTTTTCCTGTTAGTGAATAGATAACTAAAATAACAATAGTGATATCTTAATTGAAGGTACACTCTTCAAAATAACTGTCCATGAAAATATTTGGAGGTGTAGGTGGAGGGGTAGAGAGCTTATAGCATATGAGCATATAGTACTCTAGGGGAGCAGAGAAGTACCAGTCACTCAGCACTCAGGTGCAGTAGGGGAGTTTGAAATCACAACAATGTTTTTGTAACGTTGGTTTCAACCACAAGGACATCAGGACACAAATGGAGGACTTTCACAAGGCTTACAAAGATGTGTATGCGTTTCAGTTTCACAGAATAGAGAATAGATTACTTTTTTCCTTTTCTTGCTCCACAATGATCTCTGGCCTGACATGAGACGGCCATACCTGGGGGTTGTCTCACAAACAACACCATCAAAAATAGAGTAACACTGAAGGTCAGCCATGTGAAGATGCACTGCCTCTGAAGGTCAACATTCCTGTTCGCACCAAAGGAACAACACTATTTCCTGCCCACGCTCAAGGAATACTCGGCGACCGAATTGAATTGTGTTGGTGTGGTAAGGCGAAATGGAATGCATCTTTTAGTTTGTTTTTGACTCCAGCAGCTGAAAGGGACCTCTTAAATGTTAGCCCCACTCCCCTCTGCTGTATTAAGGCAACACCGGGCGTGTGAAGCTGATGATTTACAAAGGTCACAGCCTTGATAGCTTTTCAACAACGCCATCTCACACGGTTCACACATCATAGGGGTCACTGACAGGGAGGCAGGGAGGCAGGGAGAAAGAGAAAGAGACAGAAAGAGAGAAAGAATGAGAGGGAGGGAGGTTGACATTTGTGAGGCTGAAC
Organism: Percopsis transmontana; assembly: GCA_025447815.1. NCBI lineage: Eukaryota > Metazoa > Chordata > Actinopteri > Percopsiformes > Percopsidae > Percopsis > Percopsis transmontana. The sequence continues at coordinate 2,921 of JAOEHI010001094.1, forward strand.
TCTGTGCTAAGGTAAACTGGACAACAGCAAATAAATTCTATGGCTACATTCTGTAGATAGATCCACCGGTTGTTTACGCAAAAAAGCGGTTACCTTCAAGGCTTCTGTAATAACATTCATTGTTACTTACAGTATATGCTTTGACCTTTGCTGTGCAGATCAAACCGAGAATGCCAAATAGACCAGCACCATCGCAACCAGTGCCAATACTGTCGCCTGAAGAAATGTTTCCGTGTTGGCATGCGCAAAGAAGGTAGGCTTTTCAACAGTCCTATCCAGAGGCGGGTCAAGACAAAAAGGCATGGGCAAGGCCTAGGCAAAATCTCACATGCTGCCCCCTTTCCCCCTCATATCAGCCTACCCAATATAACCTTTCCACCCAAAAATATCCAAACAATTCCCGTGCAGTGAGTATAAACATTCTTTGGAAATTGGTATGAATGAACCCCCTCAACTAATTACCTAGTTTGCCCTAGGCAAGAGCTATATGAAGATCCGCCCCTGGTCCCTTAGCTGAGCCCTCACTTGCTCTCTGTAGCACATCGTGTTACAGGGGTAGTGTACAATATATATATATATATATATATATATATATTCATTATACAGCAGCAGAAAGTCTGCTTATATAAAATGTTTTCTTTTTGTTTGAATTTGTATTTTACATATCTAAAATATTTCTTAAATCACACAAACAAACCCATGATTAAACATAAAACACATGTACACACACGTGTGTGCACACACACACACACCTAATGAATGACCTAAGCAAAATATTTATACTTACAACCAGAGAATGTTTTCATACTGTTAAAATACCTGCGGCTGATGTGTTTCAGTGCTTGGGGAAAACAGAGGAGAGACTTAGACTTAGAGCTGACAACATGGCAACAGTCTTTGTCATAAGCCATACTGAAGCTATAGGGGATCATTCCAATTTACGCCATATTATAAATACTCCTGCTTTATGTCAATTACAGTAATTCATATTAGGAGCTCAACACATTATTTATTTATTTATTTGCAAATAATTTCAATTGAAAAAATATATATAATTCACTGGTTATGTCCGGTATCAATTGTGTTGAGTGGGACAATCACAGTCTGTAACTGGATTCCAGTTTAACCTTATCGCAAATTGCTTACGCATTTACATAATGTATATTTTCTGACCCCACGGCTGCTAGTATTTCAGTGGAGTGCCCCTCAATGTCAAAGCACAGGCAGAAGTCTTGACATATGTCATGTGTCAATCGCCGCTGCCATGACAGCATGCCAGGGGTTATGTTCAGCTTGGTTATTAATGAACCTAAACGTACTGGCACAGGCTGTAGTGTGTTCAGGTTGCCTGAAGTGTCTGTATAACCTTCATGGGTTACCTCAGCCACGACTACAGGCTAAAGGTCTAAAAAGGACCAGTACCAAAAAAATTTGGTGCTGGACAGAGGAAACTATTTTGTTTTTTTATGTGTATAATGTATTTCATGTATATCATCAGAAGTTGGATTATATATTCAATGTGTATGTGTTTACCGGTCGAGTCTCACTCCGGACTCGAACCCGGATCCCCGGCGTGGGAGGCGGACATGTTAGTAAGGGAGGCTAAAACCCAATGGGCCCTAGCGTCGGTCGCTAACACGTCTCTTAAGGTGTCGGGGAGTGAGGTTTACTCTGTAACGAGCAGCACCTTGCTGTACCGCTGGCCTCCGTTACATTTGAGCTGATTGAGCTAATAAATATATAGTTCAAATCAACATAATCTGTCTAACCCTAAACTAAAACATTTTTTATTGTGAAATATATTACATATTACAGAACTAGAGCATAACAACCTCATGATTATGAGTACATTAAAGCAAATACACAATATTGTGTGCAATTTTGGCCACAAGGGGGAGCATGAGCAAACGTAGAACCTTCAAACACATACACTTACGTGGGTGTGTGCTTGTGTATGCGTGTTTGTGTGTGATCCTGTGCCTTGATTACACATTCCAACAGATTTGTGGAGTGACCTTAGCTAAAATGAATAGTGGTAATAGTAATGGCAGCAGTAGTAGTAGTGTCATGGCTATCCTGCTAAGGTATTAGCATGTATTAGCCATGGTATTAGCAGCCATATATTAGCAGGTATTAGCATGTAGGTATTAGCACGTATTATAAAGTAGGTTATACATACTCATTGTCACTCTTTGCCCCCTCCCACAGCAGTCCAGCGGGGCCGCATCCCTCCATCTCACCCAGGTATCAGCCCCAACTCGCTAGCAGTCGGGGGCGGTGGTTCTGGGCCCGGTCACGTTGGGGGAGACTACTTTAACGGCCAGCCGGTGTCAGAGCTCATCTCCCAGCTTCTCCGGGCCGAGCCGTACCCCAGCAGCCGCTACGCTGCCCCCTACGGCCAGACACAGATGCAGGGCTCCGCCAGCGGGGCCTCTGTCATGGGCATCGACAACATCTGTGAGCTGGCCGCCCGCCTGCTCTTCAGCACCATTGAGTGGGCCAGGAACATCCCATACTTCCCCGAGCTGCCCGTCTCAGAGCAGGTCAGTGAGTCCTCAAACACCTTGTATCTGCAGTACAATTACTGTGTAAACAACTTACAGGAGCACCAGACGATGTTTTAGATGCAAAAGATTTGAATAATTACAAATGGATAGCCAACTTATTAAATATGTTTTTAGTAAGTGCTGTACACGCACATGATATGGAGATTCAAATAGTTTAGTATAGAATAATCTACATGTACGCTATGTTGTGCGGGTCACCATGGTGACCATGAAGATCATTGTATTTACGGGCACGTTTACCAGTCCAAGAACTGCTGTTTTAGAAAGCAAAGAAGAACCTTCTCATAATACTCCTTTGAAGCAGCCACTGCCAAGCGACTGCACTTTGTATATTTTTGTAAGCTGTCATATTCTCTTTTTTAACCTTTTCATTTTTCTCATTTCTTGTTATTACACTATAGTTGCATAAATCATTGTACTGTCCAGTACAGAGATAGACAGAAAGCAGATATGAGGTAACTTATATTACGTTTCACAGTAACACCTGAGCAAAGACAATAAGATGGTGTGCTTGTGTTCTGCTCTGGGATCCGTCCACAGGTGGCGCTGTTACGGCTGAGCTGGAGCGAGCTGTTCATCCTGAACGCGGCCCAGTCAGCCCTGCCGCTGCACATGGCGCCCCTGCTGGCCGCGGCGGGTTTCCACTCCTCGCCCATGTCGGCGGAGCGCGTGGTCTCCTTCATGGACCAGGTGCGGGTCTTCCAGGACCAGGTGGACAAGCTGACCCGGCTCCAGGTGGACTCAGCCGAGTACAGCTGCCTCAAGGCTATCGCACTCTTCTCACCCGGTGAGTTTGGTGCTGGCTGTTCCTGTCTGGTTTATACACATGTATAAACACACGCTTATGCTTAAGCCTACACAATATAACGGGGGGCAGGATATTCTAGTGGTCTGGGTGTTTGACTCTCACCGGAAGGTCATAGGCTTGAGCCCAGGAGTTGGCCTACCTGCAAGCGTCCATGATCAAGATAACCCCTATCTACTTGTAATTGTACTCAGTAGTAAGACGCTTTGGATAGAAGCTAAATAAAGTAGATTGTAAATTGAAAGTGCCTGCCATTTTCCAAACAGTTTCCAAGGATGACTTCCTAGATGGTTCTGTGTAACAAACCATCTGGCGCGTCAGGTTAACTATACATAGGTAGAAACTGGCCCAATGGTTAAGGGTTAAAATACATCTCTGTGTATAATACAGCTGACACGCTCCTACGATATTAACCTCCGTCGTTATCTGGGACCAGTTTGCTACAGTATAATGGCTCCCAGAGACAAAACACTGTGGAAGAGACTCCTAATGTGAACAAAAGTACCATCTGAAGCACCTAAAATGTATTTCTCTATTTAGCTCAGATATATTGAACACTTAAATTGAGAGCATATTAAAATGTGAACTATTTAATAAACTTACATTATTCTCATTTCATGTTAGTAGAACAGCAAAATATTATACAGTTAACCTTTAAAGGGGCTCTAAGAATTTACGCTCTGAAAACATAATTTCTTAGAGTTTATGCTGCCATCTAGTGGCTTAGATGTAGCAGTGCCAATATTCGATGGGAGGGGGTGGCAATGCTTGCTACACGGGTCCTTGTGGCTAACAGTACCTCATTCTGTACCTAAGAAGCCAGTTAACTCCCACATAGGTTTACATGGTTTAAAACGTATTTAGGATAATCAATATTTTATGTATGTATGTTATGTATATTGTGTATACCGTCTTTTTTGGTCTAAAGCATTGCTTATGGCTTATGTCTTCTTGTACCATTTTTTTATGCCTGATGTAAAGTACTTTGACTTCCCTTTCTGTGTGAAACACAGTAGGCTATACAAATAAACATGCCTTGTCCATATTACGTTGACTCATGATCAAAGAGCACTTCTGCTCTGCAACTCCTGTATGAACAAGCTGCCTCTAGCCATTTTACATCCGTTTTAGCCCTGATAATAATTGCTAATTGCTAAATACAGAAAAGTGGGTAATTTTCTAATTCATGTTCTCTCCATCTTCACCCTCACAGATGCGTGCGGGCTGACCGACCCGGGCCAGGTGGAGTCCCTGCAGGAGAAGGCACAGGTGGCGCTGACTGAGTACGAGCGGCTGCAGTACCCCACCCAGCCGCAGCGGTTCGGCCGGCTGCTGCTTCGGCTGCCGGCCCTGCGCGCTGTGCCTGCCAGCCTCATCTCCCAGCTGTTCTTCATGCGGCTGGTGGGCAAGACGCCCATCGAGACGTTGATCCGGGACATGCAGCTGTCGGGCAGCTCCATAAGCTGGCCCTACGTGCCGGGCCAGTAGGTCCCCTGAGCGCCGGACTGAGACGGAGGGAAGGCAGACAGAGAAGATGCACGTGATAAAATGTGTGATAGAAAAAAATGAAAATACCAGTAGTGAGGTTTGTTGGCATTATTGTGGGCGTGTTAGGCCTAAATTCTTCATGCCACTGGCCCTGGTTGTAGACTATATGGACACAAGTATGTGGACACCGGATCATCACACCTACATGACCTTGTTGAACATCCCATTCCAGAACCATGGGCATTCATTTGGAGTTTACACCCCACCCCCCTTTGTGGCTGTAACAGCCTCCACTCGTCTGGTAAGGCTTTCCACAAGACTGTGTTTGTCTATGGAGGTAGATTGCATGGCATTGTACTTGATGTTATACACCTGTTAGCACTGGGTGTGGCTGAAACACAATAATTAGCTGGGGTGTCCACATACTTTCGGCCATATAAGTGTGTTTCCAAAATGTCTTGTCTTTACACAAGCTTGCAGCCCTTCCTTGGGGTCTAACCTCTGTCTGAACTCTCTCCGTCTCAGTCCGGACAGAAAGCAGAGCTTTGACATCCGGACTCTGACGTGCCAACTCTACCTCTCCCCTGAGTCCTCCCCATGTGACTCCACTCTGAGCCCAGGCGCTGTGTGTTCCCCCTGCTGTTCTCATAGTCAGTGTAATAATGTTACAGGAGTGCTGCTTGTGATCCAACATGGGGTCAAAACCTGTGTTTCCTTATGGCACAGCATGCATACTATGTATTTTGTAGACTAATTTGCCAAATAGTGTTACGAAATATATCGTATTTGTGCACATGGTTCTACAAAGTATCACTTTACACAGTGTTCTCATACATTGTGTGACACCAATGCATTTACACTCATGCTTACGTTCCCACTGTGCAAATAATCTGTTTTATAAAGGAAGTGCAGCTGAATGTAAAATCCAGTGACCTCACACACACACACACACACACACACGCAAACACACACCCTGGTTCTTCAGTCACGTCCTTATTACGCTATTACCTCATGTTTTATACATCAAAGACAAAGATTGTATAGTGAATTATTATACGTGTTAATAGAAAATTAAAATAAAAGGGATCAAGGTATAGACATTATGACCCCTGACTACATGTACGCCCACTCTTTGATTCTGCTCTACTAACCGTAAACATTTCCGCTGATTATATGAGGTTAGTGTAACTTTCTCACATCCGCGGTTCTATTTTTTTGTTGTGTGTGAGCCAATGTACCAAGAGAGAACCTAACCTTTTGTTATTTTCAGGCTATGGCAGTTAATATGCTAATGAAAGGTACTCTAACCTTTAAGATTTAAAGGTTTCGATGTTTGCTGGTACTGTGATTTAGTGTAGGCCTTCTAGGTAATTTATGTTGATACTGTGTGTGCTATCGCCATAGACTGTGTATCTCTGTCCTGCCAAGTTATTTACTTGAAAGCATCCAATAATGTGGAGGTAAACATGTTTTTGGTATACATTTTGTATTCCCTGTTGGGATGCCATATTATAAAAAAAGTTGATTATGATTTCTGGTGTTGTCAAAGAAGTTCATTGCCCGCTTTCCTTGAATCATCTTGTTCCATTTGCTGGGATTTATATTTTATTTGCTATGTAGTTTTGCACCGTAGAGAAGCCATCAATTACAAAGAAAATGATGAAATTATGTAGGCTAGTAAAACAAAATTATGTCTAGTGATAAATATTTATCCAATATACAAGTAAGAAATTCAAACAATACACAAAAACTGACACATTGGTGATTTGATTATGCATTTAAAAAAGTACCAGTGTTATTGGTTACTGATTGATCACTACATAATATATTTCCTGTATATTACAATTACAATGTTGTTAACAGCTTGTAATTTTAATTGTTACTGGAAGGTATTCACAACTTTGGTTATTTTTGTATAGCTAGGGAATAAATGTTCGCAAAGGTCTGGCTGTTTGATTGTAATATAACATGGACAAAACAGGTGGACCCGTTTTGAACATGAAACAGAAAATGGTGTATTTGGATGTCATATAGAGGGCATATATCTGCTTAAAATAGCCACAACTCTGAATGTTTTTGTTCTGTGTAACTAAAATGTTTACCACTAGGGGGGAGTAACTGCTTACTACACAGGTTCCAATCTTTATTTACGGCTTTGCACAGATTTATCTTCCTTCTCCTCCTATTGGACACTAATCGCTAATACACAGCTATGAAAGCAGGAGAGCAAAAGCTCACTTATTATTTAATAGATCAGTGGATTAAACTCACTTTTAAAGTTAGAGAATTAGAAATGTTTATTACTCATTGAACATCATACCCGGAAGCTTCCAGTTACAAAAAAGTTGTCATTTACAAATGCATCAAAGAAAATAATTTCAATATAAAAAATAAATGGCTCGCAAATTGTTGTAAAATGACAACTGTGTTCTTCATAGCCTCATCACTTCTCTACATAAAAATAAAAATAGCTAATGAAAACAAGTAAATACATATCTAACTTCTGCTAGAGTAACACCTTGAACACGGAGTGGATTAATTGAAATATTACCATGCATGGATCAAGAAATCAGGAGAAATAATCAAACATAAAAATGTGCTTGCTACACTATGACACAAATTAACTTTGCAATATGCTGCAAATAGTGAATTTCTTTAGTTACTTTCCGATTTGATTTGCATAGAATCAGTGCATTGTGAATAAACAGTAAATTTTTTGTGAAAAGAACCACTACTTGTCTTTTTGTACAGTATGTACAAATTAACAATATCTGTCTGTATTCAGAAACATTAAAAAAATGTAACTTAGCTTTTTCACCTCATACTGAGTTACATAAATCCCAAATAAACTCCCATGATATGATTTAATCCCAAACCATAAAAGGTATACACAACAATGAATTTCACAGAATTTCAGTATCTCAGTAGGCAGTAAGTCTCCTTTTAGTTTAACAGCAACCAGCATGATAAAAAAAGCCTTGCATCGACAGAACGACAAAACATTCAATCAAAACACATGCATTACTCAGACATGCAGTGGTTACGCCGTCTTTTTAAAAGTTAGTTATGAGCGCCAATGCACAGGAGAGACTACAAACATGTATTTGTGGCTGAGATAATGTGACTGTTTTTGTATACAATTAAACCCTGCAAGCAGTCTTGCCCATGACCATTTTCTCAATTCCAGCTCTTATCTAAAAGGAGATACGACAAAGATAAGTCTCCTATCTAAGAAAACAAATAGCACCATTGAGCTCCATGGTGCGGTTATCACCCCTTAAGAGAAGAACCTTCAAAAGACCTTTCTCCATACACACCTTGTGAGTCTGGGCAGTGGCAACTACATTAACCGGGCCCTTTAAGTAAATGGCAGTGCTGTTCAAGGGTTATAGTGGAGGGTCCGGTATACTACATCCGAGTCAATGGAAAAGCACACAGAAACTTTGGTCTCAGCCTTCGACAGTCTTTTGTTGCATTTTGGAGTCACAGCATTTGTGCCACTACAATGGAAGAGTTTATGTGCATGCTTGGCGTGTAGAGCACAGAGTCGAGGGAGAGCTTTGAGGGCCTGGTGAGTTTAGGAGTGGGCCTTGTCGTAATCCTTCACCATGCGTTTGATATGGAACAGTTTGTGCCTGAGTCGGCGACAATCTGCTTTTTTAGACTGGTAGTCTGATGTCTAAACACAGGAGACAGAACGGAATTAGTCATTATTTATACTTTCCATTAAAAAATACGTTTTATTTTTATTCATCTTTATTCTAAAAAAATAGTTATGGTGTGGGCCAACGCAGGTTAAAATCAGTTCAGTCTTAAGAACTGTAACAATACAACAAGTAGTTATTGCTGGCAGTGAAACGGTTGGACTTCGAGCTTCCCTCAGTAATGCTAGATAAAAAGGCAATAAAGTAGAAAATAGGTTGAGATTTACAATACATGGGGACAAAGAAACAAGATTTATAAATAACTAAATATATGAATCCTCACCCTCTTCATGTCCTTTAGTCGATTATATTCTTCAGCTATGGCCTAAACACAAACAAACATCCATCAAATTGACAAGCTGGCGTTGAAATACACTTTTCAATGTAATTTATAAAAATATAGGACTTCTGACACTCACTGTGTGCGAGTAGAATTAGGTAATTTAACGGATGCTTTTATCCAAAGTGACTTAAAATCAGTACAATACCAACTATTAAGCAGATAGGGGTTAAGCATCTTGCTCAAGGATACTTACAGGTGAGCCAACAGCGGGGCTCGAACACATGCCCTTCTGGGTGGGAGTCAAACAGCCAGACCACTAGACCACCCTACTGACCTGGTACTTGGCAGAGCTTTCGTCCAGCACGTCCAGCTGTCTGCTAAGCTTGTTGAGCTGATCGTTGAGGTCGTCCATCTCAGCACACAGGAGCTTATACTTCCTGAGATCACCGTCAAACTCTCTCTTGTACTCGTGCCGCTGGACGTCAGACATGATCTCTGGGTAAGTGCTGGAATGGGGACAAGATGGTGACGAGATGGCCCAGGTTAGATGAAGACACACAGAGACACAAAACCATTGAGACACATTTTCATTGGTCATGCTGAATGCTTCGGGTGCTACTTTACAGAAACTAAACCAGGGGAACACTCATCAAGAGCCGTCTGGAGTCGTCCTTGTGGTTGAAGCCAGTGTTACAAAACTGTTTGTCGTTTTGGTTTGGAAATTTTGACAGAGCACGCTCTTCTGACATCTGAGCCCTGAATGTTTGTCACTCCTCTCTACTCCTCCCCCCACAGAGCTCATAGGCTGACAGATTTTCTACTCCTCCCCCTAAAGTTTTTATATAATTTTTTACATAATATAATAATTTGGCATTCTGCGAGTTCTAAAATGCAATCGAGGAGTGCACCTTTTACTGTATTTGGCCCTCTTTCGAAAGAGGGCCAAATACAAATGTGTCCCATACTTTATTAATATGAAATACATACTGTACATTGTCATGAGTGATATTTATTTGAGTACTGCTTGGCTCACCATTTATAATTCGTCCTACCTCAACACTAACAAGACGTGATATAGGAAATTACAAATCCAAATATATTGAAAGAAGTATGTGTATGTTTTAATCAAAAATAAAATCCTCAACATAATGTGCGGGGGGGGGGGGGGGGGGCCTTTTGTAATATTTAAAAGGGCCCCAATTGGCCCCAGGACCACGCGTTTTTGCCACCAGGCCGGCCACGC
>JAOEHI010001095.1:0-13009 GCA_025447815.1 Percopsis transmontana
ACACACACACACACACACACACACACACACACACACACACACACACACACACACACACACACACATATATATATATAAAAAATACATGGGTAATTTTGTATAGCCATATTAAGTTCACTATAAAGCAGTGTGGTAACACCATATAGTGCTCTGTAATAACCACATAAATTCATAGAAACCAAGTGGTACATCCTAGAAATGGTACAGTACTCCCTAGCTACTACAAAAGACACCCTAGCTGCCACTACATAAACCCTTGCAACCATCCTCACCCTAAAAACTACTAGTAACGCCAACACTATTAAAAAGACAGAACCTAATGCTGATAATAATCACATACTGTATTTTCTAATGTAATGTTCTAGTTTAAAATATGATTCTGTACAAATCTGTAGAAAACTACAGAAAAGATTCTGTAGAATACATTTCTAGATTTCATTATTTATCTATAAAGAAAGCACTGCTTGGTCTCTTTTTCTTTAGCAGCTCTAAGGTTGTGGAATAGACTCCCAGAAAGCATTAGATCAGCCAAATCCATTTAGTCTTTTTAAAGTCGTCTTAAAACCACAAATATTCTCATACATATCAGTGTGGCTAATCTGCTCTGGTGTGTCACTGTTGGGAAAATATGGTTTTAATACTGAATGCTCATATAAATGTGCCCCTAAGCCTCTGTGTGTTGTACCAAGGACATGTCACAGTCAACCATAACAATGGCATCACAGCGGCCGGGGCTCAACAGATAACAACGTGTTGCACTCTGGTTGGGCCGCAGGAGCAAGCAACAGGCCGCTGTCTGGATCTGCCACGCAGGCTAAGGGAGGAGAGGGGCACAGCCCAGTATAAAACTTTGCAATAACTGATTAGAAGTTAGTCAACCGTGTAGCCTTACAACCTGCATGTATTGACTCTCTTGCTGCAAGATATTAAAAGATCTACTTTGGAAAGTCGTCGTCCTGAGCGTTATTGTTTAAAGTTAGAATTTCTCTATCAGTCACTTAGTAGGCTCCTTCATCTTGCTTCTGTATTATATCGGTCTGTCTGCATTTCCCTATCCGTGTCTTCTGCATACATTTCTGTCAAAAATTTGGTACACATTTGATTTTAAAGTGCTATATAAATTAAGCTGACGTGACTTGCCACTATGATTAAACCGCCTCTTAGTGTCTGCGTGCGTCTGATTATTTCTCCCCACAATGCAACAAGGGCCTCTGCCTATATAATTCAACTGGTGTATTTATATATGTATAGAACGAGTTTATAGAAGTCACCCTGGGGCAGATGTAAGGCCTCATTAACTCTATTGTGGGATAAAACACAATCCGTTTACCAGAGCTCTCTCTCATTCTCTCTCTCCATCTCTCTCCCACACACGCAAATGCATCTAGTCTCATAACACACCCTAATTAGCCACTGATACTTTAGGCTTGATATGGTTTACACAGATAACAATGATTGAATTCTAAGAAGCTAATCAATAATCAATTATAGTTAATCAATCTAAACATTTATAACAGACAGACAGGCAAACAAATAAATGATAGACAGATAGATTACAAGAGTAATAGCCGACGTCTGCGTTGACAGTTAGTCGTCCAATGTCGTACGTGTCTATCATGTTGGAGTCCCACTTCTTGCGGTAGCTGGTGTCGTGCAGCACGTCGTACAGCGTCTCCGCGGAGACGTCTTTACACGCGATCCTCATCTGGAGGACAGACACAGAGACAGACACATCCAGTTTATCCTGTCCTTTATCCCAGTTCCAGACCAGTCGATCTGTACAGTTCCAGTCTCAAAATGTATACCAGAAAATAAACCACCTCCCCAACACTAAACCCCTTAATCAGACAAGGACTAACTCCCAAGAGAACCCTATCGAGACAAAACGCAGCTTCTAGTATAACCTTGAGAAGGTTCTGGAAAAGAGGGCCCCCTTCCAGGACACTCATGTATGGAACAAAATGTAATTGGACAGTTTATTCATTTAATGGCAATTACAGAGTATGCTTTTACCAAGATGTAAAAGAGCAAGGCACATATCTCCTCCCATCTCCCCCCAAAAAAAACTGCAAATAAGTGGAGCTGTCAGAGGGCATAGCAGAGTTGGTGTCAATTATGTTTTCATACAAGACTGTAAGACAATTAGAGAGCAGTTAGGATGCGATGCGTCAGGGTAACTGTACGTCACATTTTCCTGTCTGACGCGCGCTGCAGCCATTAGATATTGTGTTGTAAGACCAACAAACGCTCCATGTAACTCAATCAGCACCAAAGTGACGCTTGGTTAGGCATTCATGAGCCGTCTCTTTTCTCTCTTTCTATACAGTATAGTCTCACTCTCTTTGTCTGTGTGTGTGTGTGTGTGTGTGTGTGTGTGTGTGTGTGTGTGTGTGTGTGTGTGTGTGTGTGTGTGTGTGTGTGTCTCAGTATAACTGACCAAGCTCTTTTGAGGAGGTTCACATTAATCAGTCACATTAATCTTAACCCAGAAACCCCAAAACCAGTTCTCCCAGTTTAAACAAAAGGCAGTCCAGCCACTGACCACAGAATAATCTGTTTTTTGTCCTTCTGAAAAATATGATATTCCTACTAAGCGGGGTACAGGGCTACTGAAAACCAATGTTTCACAAATACCCATGAAGGTAATCTATTTATAGAAAGAGTTTAATTTGATGTTGTGCAGTAGACTTGTGTCCTAAAACCTGAATAATAAACGCATTTCCCACACGTCTTAATAATTATACTGTTTACATGAACTACATTGAATTCAGAATATTGTAATATCCTAGATATTAGTTTAGAAGTGGAATGAACTGGAAATTAAAAACGATGTACCTCAGTTTGATTCAGTGTCTCAAAATACCCTTGTGGTTAAAACCAGCATTACAGTGCTGAGTGCACATGCCCCTCTCACACCTGAGTGCTGAGTGGCTCGCACTCCTCCCTACTCCTCCCCCTACCACTGAGCTAATAGACTCGCCTTCTATACCCCGCCTCCAAGATCCACGTGCACTTCAGCGCACATGTTGTGTCTCAAAGTATGTAGGAAGAATATCTGGGGTTCAGAGGCCCAGGGTGCTATAACATAATTGAGAAGTGTCCCTTTAAATAACTATGTATAAAATAATTCACTACCACTCGTGGGGGGGGTAGATTGAACTGATGGTAAAACTTTTCGTCATCTTGTTTCTCGATCACATCTGTCCTCCTCTCAACCCCTCTCCCTCACTCTGGTGTATGGAATATCGCTGGTTGCAGCAACACAGTTAATTATTAATGCAAGAGAAGAGTCGCCTCGCTGCTCCAGAAAGACTTCCTGAATTATTAAACCAAGTCCTGTCATCTCCTTATTTCTGTCTGTCTGTCCAGCCTGTCTCGCCCCACACTTAGCACACTTCACCTCCATAAACAGACTAGAGCCACCAGCTGGAATTAAAGCTACAATCTTGACCTCTTGGCATAGAAAAAAATAAGCCATTTAGGGCTCATTTAGGGCTAATACGATAATGATTCTCCTAGAGTAAGTAAGTGGCACGTGTAGAGCTGTGACGGTATGGATTTTTTTCCCGTGGTTTTGCAGTTAATTAAGAGTAAAATGTTGTGGAAAAAAATAGATACCGCCCAAGCAGTCCTAACTTTCACCATCAAAAAAAATTAAAAATTAAAGTGATGACGCTATTGAGCTCAACACCACGGTAGGCATCCCGTGACCGTGGTAATGCGGTTATCATCACAGCCCTATAGGCAAGTGATCTCTTCTAAACTAAACTGTCTCATTTTTTTATACAGTATATTAGTTCTACCTATCCTGAACCAACCACTTTTGTATGTAAAACACATCACTTCTTGTGTCACACCAAGACACTAGATTTTAAATAAAAAAATAACTGCAAAAAGATAATGCGGAATAAACATTTGCTGCTGGAGTCTTCCAAATTACTTATATAATGCAGAATATGATAAAACAAATCTTTAAATCTACAATTTAAAGAAATTGTTATCCTGGGATTACAGTCCAACAGATTATGATCACTTGTAAAATAATGTAGCATGGGTAACAGCAACTGGGATTTCTTTAGTAAGTTGCAATAAACATTATTATCCAACATAAAGATTATTAATTAATTAAAGTCCCTAGATAATGTGATGATTTAGGTAATCACAATTTGTACAAAGAAAGTATAAATCTCTTTGACTGTACGATTAGTACCTTGTTTTACATGCCTTAAAAGTACCATGCAAATGTAAAAGCATGTAGAACTGTCTCGTTGTTGGCTAACAATCGTAGCAGTAATAGTTTCTTAAACTCAATGATTCACTTTTTTTGCATTTGTTTCTATTTGTAGATTTAATGGCAAGACCCTTGTCACGTACAGTCTGCCATGCAATAAAAACACATCACACCATCTATTATGGAGTTGTGAGATCAAATCATCGTGTGACAAGTAAGAAATGTATAAGACATCTGATATCACAATGTGAAATGTAAAGGAGCCTTTACAGCGGGTCCCACCAACAGGGTGGGTGGGTCCTAATGAGGTCCTAAAGTTCTAATGAGACAGGTTTCTAATGAGAGTGGTATCTCTCGGTGGCCCTGCCAGGGAGTTGGGCACCTCTCCTCAGGTTTCCAGCGGGATAGAAACCATTACCGTGCTTTTCTGCTCTTAATATTTCAGCACACTGCTGACACTAGCAGGTTTGGCCCAGTGGCCTACTAGGACCCAAAACTGGGCCAGGGATCACAGAACAGCGAAAGGGAGGTTAAACTGGCCGTTCCCAAAGATTACACTGGCCAGCTGCCAGTAGTTTACAAAGAATGCAGTTGTACTGTGCAGCTCCAATTATAGCCAGTAGAAGACCGTTTGTACAAGGCAGCTCCCAGTAAACCCAGGTTCTTCTAGTATGTGGTTTCTTCCAGTGCATAATGATCTTTCTACTGATGATCTCAGATTATTTAATGACATACCTGACATAAGGGATGGCAAAAATGTTGAACTTATAGCAGAAGGATATGTTGTCATCCTCTCTGCCTTCCATGACGTCAACATAAGCTGTTACATACATAATTATAAACCCCTTTTATCAGACAATTGATACCGTTAGCATAAAAGGTTACAGAGACTGGTAGCAACAAGTGCTAGCTGGCTGTACAGTAGCTCATAAAAAAAGCCTATATTCCTCAATTCATGTCTGGAATACACCTTTTTAACAGTGACTGGAATGTGCTTCCCGAAAACAAGTCAACTTTCTTCCTGTGTAGCCTGCAAAAGGGAAAATATGAATTCACACAACTTTGGAATGCCCTGGAAACAGCTTCTTGGGTTGAAGTTGGATGAAGATGCAAAAACGGCAAGCAGTGTGTGTAGATGCCCAGACCTAAGAACAACGTTAAACAGCCACACCGACTCAAAATACCTGTGTGGACAGAGGTTTTAACTGTTGCGTTTACAGGATAAAGAGGAAATAATGTACCCAGGTCACTATGAAAAAAGGTCTATTCCTCATGTGGTTGAAACTGCATTACAAAAACGCGATATTAGTTGACCCCTCCCCCCCTTATGCCACCCATATTTTAGTGGACAGTGTTTCAAACAATATTCTCTGGAGTTCTTTGCGCAATAACTGTAGGCTACCTTTAAGCTACATCAGTTCAGTTAGTTGCCATGGTTATATCTGAGGTTTGACTGAAACTCTATATTATTTTACCATAATTAAAAATACGAATACACTATTATTTAATTATTTTCATTAATTTACATTTTCTTGTGAAAAGATTCTTAACGTGTTCCATCAAGAAACCCTAGAACTCCATCTATTATCGAAATGCTGTCACCTTTTACCCTTAATTGGCTCCCTTATTATGCTAATGCTTGTTCGCAATGTTGCCGATCTAGGAATTTGTGCATCTCTGGATCAGACGTAGGCTAGCTGCTAAATTTATAGACAGTCTCTTCTAACATAAACCTCATATATACCATCACCATCAACAATACTGGAAATACTAGTTCAGTATCAGAGAATAGCCTATAGCGAACTGGGAGCAGGTGGACTTGCCTTGAGTTTCTGGACAGTTTTGCTCTCCTCGGTTCGGCACCACACCGTCACACCGGACTTGTTGTAGCGAGATATCCAACCATCGTGGTTTTCACACTGCTCCTTAAAAGATGTGAAGTCCGAATCGTCAGGAATCTGTACCGGCATCCTGGATCAGATTCACGGGAAACGGTGAAATTGATAAAAAAAACGGATAGCCGCAGTACTCCTCACATAAGAACACAATTCTCTAGGGTTCTGCCTGCAGCGCGGTACTTGGCCTCGAGGGGGCAGACTGTGTTAAAGCTGCAACCAGGTGCAGGACACCAAACCGGTATTAGTGTAAAATGCAGAACAATGTTTATGTTTAGTGAATAAACTCTGGCTTTATATCTCCGTTATTTTAAGTCTGTGGTCACCACCAGGTGCGCGCTGATCCGCTTCTCTTCTGGTTCATTCGTCACAATGACAGCGCGCGGAGAATAGGCACTGTAAACGATACCGGTGTCCCACCCATAGAACTATATAAAGGTTCTACAGGTGTGTGTGCGTGAAGGGCGGGGATAGGCAGATCAGGTATCACACGCAGGCGCAGACTTTTTTCATTACTTGGTTTTTAGAGGTTAGACGTTTAATCTCCTTTTTTGTGCAGTATATTGAATTAATATGCAATTACCATCAGTGAAGATACAATTGTAAAACTTCTAAACAAAGGAGCGCACATATCCACCATCTTTGAGCGCACTCGTGTTTCTCGCGCACGCGCGTTTCTGTGTTGGGCAGATGTATGTGCGCGCGTGTCAGTGTACGGGTGTAGGCTACGTGTGTGACCTGCCACAAGATGACTTAGAGCAGAACGTCCCTCAATGTGCGTGACCTTGAGCCCTTCTATGGCTAACCACATGCTTAGGAACCTGATCAGGTCAACAAAAAAGCACTTTGCAGAAGAGTAGACACACAGCGCCACCTAGCGTTGACAGTACAAATACAGTAAAACTACAAATACCGTATTTGTTAAACTGTATTTTTGGTCATAATATTGTTAGAGTGATTGAAGAGTGATTACCCAGTGCTATAAGCCTAATGTTCTGGTGAGGTGGTGAGCTTTATTTTTACTTTTTAGTGTGCTGTGCTATTAGTGCTGTAAGAGTCTAATGTAATGTAATGTTTAAAACTTCTTTCCAGTTGATAGGACTTCCTGAAAAAGCTTCTCCTCGATTCTTACTGAATCCCCATCCCAGGAACACGATTGGACAAATCTTAAGGGATATCTCTTCTGTTGAGACATTTTGTGTCTGTCTGACTCTGGGCTGAATTTAAGGTTTAAGAGGTGTGGATCAGTTTTACAGTTACAGGGAATCCTGGGAATATTCAGAGAAAAAACTCTGGCTAGGTTATGCAACCATGACAGCGACATGACACTTTGCACCCGCACACACTTGCCCTGCCGGAAACAGGCCCCCTTTAGACACAAACCAGGCCTACACATACAGTACACACAGCTTTAAAGTTTCAAACTTTAAGGTGGATTTGGAAATGGTCATTAGAAAAGAGTGGTTGCCTAACAACAAGGTCAGAGGAATTAGTCTCAGAGATGCCTGTCATTCTAAGAGTGAAAAGGTACACAGAGACATAAAAGTTGGAGACATTCCTGATGTTGGCAAAGAGATCTCACTCCGGACTGTCACCCAGGTCTGTGTCCCATCATTAGAACACACCAGGCTGGATCTGTGTGTTTAAAAACGTAATATATGAATCACGTGAAATATAAAAGAGAAAGTCAGTGGTTACACTCTTTTATTATTAAAAATGCATAAGCCAAGTAACCATGATATCATGATTCTGTCATTCTAAGATAATGTTGTTTGCTAGCAATAACTGGTGTTTAACCGGTTCCACTGTTGACAAATGTACTTATTGTCCAGTCAGTCCAAGTCGCTTTGGATAAAAGTGTCTGCTAAATGCTGTAAATGTAAATGTAAATATTGTATATAAAAGCCTGCTATCATTATTAACATTCACATACATATACAACAACAATTTACAGTCTGTAACCTTTACTGAGGGTGAACTCCACAACAATGTTGATAAAACGTGCACACAACTCATTGTGTTTAAATTAAAGCAGCTGCTTTATCTATTGCCCTAGTTGTTGGGAGGTTTGTTACCTGGTGACCTCATCAGCTGTAGTGATGTCATCAGTAGCAACCAGCAGACTGTTGGTTTGACACCATGTCTACAAGAAAGTTATTAATATCACAGAATGTGTTTTTACCATTTATTTGGGACTACTTTGCTGGCGGTAGGTTCATTACAGAGGTGTGAATGACTCCAGGTCGTCTAACAATGTGGGAGATATCAATTATTATGGAATTTTCTACCTAGATGACAGTCGGTGCACAGTAAACTCCCAGAAGGAATACAGAAGCTCTCACAAGGCTGTCTGGAGTTATTTTTATCTTTTATTGTTATTATTGAGGCTTATTTGACACAGGAGTTCTTCAGTAAAGGTCTCTTGTGAGGCCAGACCTACCATGGAGTGAGGAGGTCATCATCCAACTCCAAGGTCTCGGCTTTAGTCCACACAGTGCCCGAACTGGCAAACCACATCTGAGCAAGCTGAAATATTAAATATTGTCAGCAGATGATGTCATGCTCACGGACAGTTGTAGACATCACATGTAATTAAATAGTTTAAAAGGGATCTAAGCATAAAATGAAAATGCAAACATATTGGACACTGTGTTGTTTCAAATTTATATTAATATTTAAAATAAGTGTTAAAGAAAAAGTGCTTAGTATAAAACAGTAACAGAGTGTTTCAACCAAACAGCAAAAAGAAAATGCTCTCCACTGTTTAAGAGCTGAGCTGGTTGAACCCGCCCATGTGGTACTTAGGGTAGTTTAAATCAAACAACAAAGATGATTTGTAGTATTTTCCACCATGTCTCTGAGACAGCGCCAAAACTCTTAAAAAGACCAGAAGAAGAAATCTTTGACTAGAAAATACCGCAGGACCAATGGAGCGTTGTGCAGCGCTACAGAGAACAGGCATTGCATTTAGGAGCTGCTATTGTAGATTTATTGGTCGCTCCGTCGCCCGTGACACTCTGGAGGTCGCTTGGCTACAGTTTAAAATATTTTTCTACCCAAAAAGACGAATAAATGACAAAGGCATGGAGTGGGCATGTACATACACGCACCCAAATCACACACACCCATAAAATGTAGACCCTTTTGTATTTATGTTGCTGTATTTAATCAGCTGTTGCACTAGATCACTAACACTACCAGGAGGTCATAGGTCAATGTTAAAATAGAGATGGAACTAAATATTCATGTGGGTCTAAAACGTGTGTACATTGATCTGTTGGGAATGGATTCACACACACACTCACGCACACACAGTAACCATCCTGTGGTTTTGTTGTTTTAAAGGCATTTTGAATCAACATAAAAAGCACTGCCTCTCTTTACATAGAGAGATGATCTCCCTGGGCATTGGTTTACTGTGGTTCTACTGGGGTTTACTGTGGTTCTACTGGTATGAACATCCAGCACCACACGTCTACTGGGAGACCTATTATGGTATTATGTCTGGATTCCGAGACGTTTGTTTTAGGTTCCACTCCAAAAACGTTATTTATGAAACTATTATGACCTCAGTCTGTATTCCGTACAGACCAGTTAACGAGTAACAAACACCAGTCAACAAGAGCATTTAACCATCCTCAAGGTGGTGCTGCACCAGTTAGATTATTCTATGAGCCACAGTCAGATAAGCATATAGCTTAATGGGCAATTCTACACAAAAAAATGTTACATTTACCGTCCCATTTGAAGTAATTAATCGGGGGAGAATAATGCTATGACATTGATCACATTGGACATCTCCTTTATCTCCAGGATATGCTTTAGCTAAGTGGCTGCTAGTGCTGAATAATGTAAGTGTATTGCTGCCACGCCAGAAGAAAATAAAATGGACATGCAGCGATATGTTATAAACGTCATAAACGTGAAATATTTTCACATTATAACGTATTATATTTTCAGGTTGTATGTTGGTTTAAGTTGGGTATAGAGGACTTTACGCAGGTAAAATTTACATTACCCTTTCCCTGGGAATGTTACTATGCACCGGTGTTGTTCAAAGTTCTGCCTGCCCACTGAGTAGAATATTTTGGCATGTTATAACGTGAAAATATTTAATCACTTTATAATGTGAAAAAATGTCTTGTTATAACAATAAACTTTTCCCGTTATAACGTCATACTGATCAGTTATTTTTCCTGCCGTTGCAGCAATATGCTTCTGTACTGAATATCTTATAAACTCACTCAACTAAAGCTGCTTTTGTCAAAATTTGTAAGTGTATGTGGTTCATCTGGCAATGGGATATAACCCGATTCATCTTTATCTTAGTGTGTGTGTGCAGGAGAAAGGTCTGGCTAATGTACTCTACCAAATGGCATGTTTGATTTGTTTAAATGTCAAGGCTCTCTTTATTCATCTCTCTTCTGTTAGAACATACCCATACACACACACACACACTCACACACAACCCACGCTGTATCTGAGCCATTATCAACAGTATGTTGATAATGTGTTGTAATTTCACATACTGTAAACTAAGTTAAAAACAAATATAAACCAATATAAATCAGGCTAAACTAGACCAGACTAAAAAGGCTTCTCACTGTGTGGGGTACAACATCTGCCAGAGACAGCTGGTAAAGTTAAAAAATCCACAATCAGGTTGTCTGTTCTCAAGGTGCCACTTCCTTAAATAAACTAGGAGCTAAATTCCAATGGTCTGTCTATTGTCACCGGAAGAAACAAGCCAATCCAAAAAATATCTCCATAGAGTAGTAACAATTCATAAAAGAATTGCGGCCATTAATTAGTAAATTACAGAACTACAGAGCTGTACGCAGAGGTGGAAGAAGTTCACACATTAATTAATCAAGTAAAAGTGCAAGTTTAAATATAAAACTACATGCTATATAAGTACTTTCACTTATAAGTATATAAGTGAAAGTAGCCCTCTAAAAAGGCCTTTCGAATGCTCTTTTTAAATTAGCATTCTTATAATATGGTAAAGAATAACAAATAGAAAGAGTCAAATCAATGTCTAACATCATTACCACACAGCAGAATTCACAAATCACTTAACAAGTTAAATCTTTCTTTGCCCCTTTCCATTCTTTTTGATGTAAAGCAATGTACGTGTGCGTAGGTGTACATGCAGCCAATCACGGGAGATATTCTGACGCGCAAATAAATATATCAAGGGAAAATCCACTTCTCTGTTCTGCTGTTGCATCTGCTAGGCTTTAGATTTGTTAAATGTTTGATCAGGAGCCATAATTGAATAGTCTGATATGAAATTATGGCATTAATTCATCTCCCAAAAGTCCACGGGTGTCATGGATTGAATATCACTTACCACTAGCACTAGCACTGAACAATTCATTCATACTGTATCAATTTAATCCAGTGTTGTAATTCCTTTGGATGTGATGAGAAACCAAAAAAAAGGGCCACAAAGCACTTTCGCAGTTTGGGGTAAACACAAGACATGATGCTGGTGTCAGATGTCTCAGCTTTTTTGAAATATTGTTCTGCATAGAAAAGTATTGATTGAGTGGAAAAGAAGAGAATTGGCATGACTCCCTACACAGAGACACTCCAATAAGCAGGACACCAGACTACTAAAGGGTCATAGCTGAGTTGCTCACACTCCTCTTTACCCTACAGTCTCACGTCCTTTCGCAGACAGTTGTGTTTCAAACATAAAGAGCAAGAGTGTAGGTGGAAATATATGGTTCTGGGGGCACTATAACGCAACTGAGTATCTTTATAGTATACTATGGTAAACAGTATCCTAAATCATCATGCCTCGAAACTCTTGTCATTCCCTGACAGGACTGAGCTGGGATTTAAACCCAGCACACTGTCTTCTGGGAGGCGATTGCATTGTGCGCTATCTTCATACCTTGCAGGAGAGACCCTGCAATTATGTAATCAGTGTTTCAGATTAGAGGTCAGTCTGCCTTTTTGGTTTGTAGAAAACATCCATTCAGCCGAATAACGTCTGTGGTGGACAGAGAAGGGAAATGACTGACTTCTGTTAAAGTCATTCAGGTTTTAGCTGAGACATTAAATGCAGGAAGATGAACCTTGACATCATAAGATCGTCCTTCGATGCTGGAGTACTCCCCACTGTGGCGTCCACTAACCACAAATTCAAACGCACACATCTGGACTGAAGTTCAGGCCACACATTTTTATCTGTCACTTGAATTAGAGGGCCTGTAAACTAATCCAAGTTGTCTATCACGTATAGAAAGAAATAATTAATTACTTCATGGCTAAAAACTCTGAACTTTAAACCAGTGAATTGTTTCATTGAGGTGAGAAAATATTTAACCTTAATAACAATAGTTTTTTACTGTTGTAAAACCATACTTACACTGTTTAGTTAACAGACTTTCTTTCTTAAAACCTACACTCCTCGATTTTATTACAGCCCCACCAGAACCCTAAATTCTATCCCCAGCTCACTTTTTTGGTGTGAGACACAACTGTGCATGAATGAACATGTGGTATTGGGGGTGGGGGAGGGGGCCATTACTCAGGTGTTAGAGGGGCATGGCTCTTGGAGTTTCAAATCAAATCAAAAAAAATTTGTAACGCTGGTGTCGACCACAAGGGTAATCCAGACACAAATCAAGGAGCGTCCCCTTACAAAGATGACCCTCAAATTATACCATTTAGCCTCATTCCCCAGCTCTCTGGGAGCTCAGATACTATATGTTTTATGTGTGTGTGTGTGGGGGGGGGGGGTGCCTGTGTGTGTGCTTGTGTGTGTGTGTGTGTGTGTGTGTGTGTGTGTGTGTGTGTGTGTGTGTCTGTGTGTGGGGGGGGGGGTAGACAGATTTTTATAAAAAAAGATATTTTCTTTTGTTTGTTACAC
>JAOEHI010001096.1:0-13009 GCA_025447815.1 Percopsis transmontana
GTCCAACACCTAGACCACTAGACTATCCTGCCCCCTACTGGCTGGGAGTCCAACACCTAGACCACTAGACTACCCTGCCGCTGGATAGTCTTTGGGGTCGTTACATCGTTGGGGAGGTCAGGTGCTCGTCAGACGTCTATGGCATAGGCTGTGCGTTGATTCTACGAACCATAAATAGGGTAGCGGTGGTACATAAGCGTGGCAGCAGTTTATTACTGTAAGCGTGGCGGCCAAAATAACGCTTTGAGGGGAACCGTGGGGTGTGAAAGCAATAATTGCTTTCTTTTCGGACCCCTCTTGAGTTATTTGTATGCTCGTTCAATGCTCCTTCTTTGTCTGCCACTTTGAACGCTGGAAAAATGTTTTTCTGTGTATTCCATCTCTGACCTACTCAAAAGCTCACAGCGAGAACCAACAGCTGAAAACCTGTCTGCGTGCAGCCAGTGGATTAAACACAAAGCCTTCAGCGTTTAGAATTAACTTCTCCAGACTGATTCGGGCTATTCTGTCCAGGCGACGGATGCTGTTAATAGCTTTTCATTAACACAGGTCTAGCTGAGCGGTGATAATTCAGCAGAACCCCTTAAGACTGAGGGCATGCACATCATGTTACATAAAAACAAGATGAGGAGACTTTGGAAACTGGTCTCTTTTCAGGGATTCTTGTTCAGCTTCTAATGGTTTTAGTTGGGGGGGGGGTGATGATGACACAGGATGGAACAACAAAAACAAGAGATGCATACGTTATAAGCCTTGGATATAGAAGAGAAGATGGAGATATTTAGATCCCCATTCGTTTATCTGGTTGCTAGAATACATTCCCTCGAGCTAAATATGCCAAGCCTTGGATGTCGGAGTCTGAGCTCTGTACTTGACATCCTACCAGCCTACGTGTCGACGGGAAACCTACTCATGTGGTGCACACACACGCACCTGTTTAGCCCTTAGTATTCACAGCAGGGCCACCGCCAAGTTCCACAGCAGACGTCTAGCTCTCTGTAGTTTACGTCAGACGGAGGCCTTCGCCATTGGCAGACCGCTAGGCAGACCGCCAGGCTGGCAGTAATGTTTTGGGAGAGCTGTGGTAATTTGTTGCACGCCATCAAAAGGTATTCAGGACAGAGCAGCTCTCATTAGTTTAATGCTTCATCATGTAAGTGTCATTAGCTTAATGGTCCTTTCTCTTTTCAGATCAGTGAAATCAGAGCATGTGTATCATCGGGTACATCACGTACTGTACACCCGAATCTGCTGTCCTAAGCTGTGTGTGTGTGTGTGTGTGTGTGTGTGTGTGTGTGTGTGTGTGTGTGTGTGTAAATAAAGATTTAGTCAGGTATAATGCTACAAACACAAAGGAAATATCTGCATTCATTTAGTACCATGTGTTTTTCTGTTTCATTCGATTCTATTTTCTCAGAGAAAGATCTGAATCTTCTAAGCTTTTCAACGTGAACATGTGGCTTAAGTCTGGCATTAAGGCAGACTGCAATCCTTGACCTTGAATTCCACCGCAGCGAATACGAACGCGTTTTCCACAGAATACATAAGATCAAGGTTTCGCGGCTGCATTATTCCTGATCAGCGCGTTCCTGCAGGCCAAGGGTTTTCAGAAAGTGAGGGTCGTCCACACAAAGGATGAAGTTGTTTTCTGTTGTCACCAATCCTATTTTCACTGCAGTGCGTCTGAGACGAGCAGCTCCATTAGCTGAAACTCGCCCACTGTGTTTCTCTGTAGTAGCTCAAGCTCCAGGGTCCTGTTGAACCCCTGGCCTTGCTTTTCATTCCCCGCTCCTCCAGCCCGTCCTCCGGAGAGGGCCGCAAAGTGAAAGGAATTGATGAGAGGCACGTCTGATAGATAATTTTGTAAGGTTGCTGGCACTTCATTTCCTCCAAGAAGAGGAAGCACTTCTCTTTCGTCACCCGGCGCCCTCTGTCTTTGCCGCGAGGCACGTACACTTGCAAAGAAAATACAGGAACAGAACAGGACGATATGACTCATTATTATCAGTAGCAATTTGTTGGGCTGTTCATTATCTGCGATTATTTGTTCGCTTGAGACACTGATCTCAGCCTTTTCAAAATGGGTCTGGTACAGTCACATAAATCGTATCTAACTCAAACAGACAACGGGAAGATACATTTGCATGCTATTTACTATAGTAATTAATTCATACGTGGCCACCAATGCATCCTTAGAAGTACAACTAAATAAATAATGATCTGTTTATTGTGCTGTGAAGGTTGTGCCATTTTAAAAGCCATGCGCTTTATACGCGTCACATAAAAACGTGTTTTCAGCGTATTGTCATATAGGGCATTGCTGTTATGGCATGCTGCCCCATAACATGTGCAATATAATGACCAATACCTTGACCACAAATCACACAGACAACCTGTTTATAGCACAAGAACTGCTGCCATGAGTACAATAACCAGTAACCTTTACATGTAGAATAGAATAGAATAGAACAGGAAATCAGTTATTTCTTAAATTGCATGACTCATACCCTAAAATCCATATAGACAAAATTGCATTACTCTACCGAGTTAGACAATTAAAAGTAAGTCTTATGAAGGAAGTGATAAATCACTTTGTTGGAAAGCTATAATATCAGCCAGTGGGAAGGGTAATATAGTCTTTGTTCTAGCTACATTATATTAACAATAATTCCCCATTAGATGTGATAAGTATGCGTCATGCGGTTTGGGGGGTGACACATTTTAAAAAGTGAACTGCTGAATTTGTGATAGCTTACTCGAGGCCAATGCATCACTTTCACCTTACGTGAACTGAAATGCTACCATTCAGGCAGCATATCATTACGTTTAATTAAAATGTCCCGGGTGCCAGGTGTCATCTCAGACACAAACTAACTTGTGGGGTGTGTTGTGATTCTTTATGGTCTGTGCTTATTAGATTTCCAATATTGTGACTTTCAATATGTGGGCCTATATGAGAATAGATCAGGAAAGCTGTGTAAATAGAATTAGATCCAACTGTTTCACTTAGGTTTCCAGATGGTGCCCACAAGATTGAGGAAGGCGTGATGGAAAGAGAGTACAAAGAGAGCGAACAGAGAGGAAAACAGTTAGCTGTAATCTTATAAATAAATGATACCAGGTCTGTATCTGTCTTATCACAATAATAACAAGTTAATTGCCTATTTATTTTGATAATTGATTGATAATGCGTTTTCATACCTTCTGATTTAGAAAATGCGTTGCACAATGATCATCTCAGCAGTATGCAAAGACTAAGGTGATCTTCTGCCAGACATATCTGGTATTCTGCGTTTCTTTCTCCTGCTCAATCAAAGTAATTAAAAAACTTAATTTCCAACTTCTCCCTGTGGTCAATCCACGCAAGCTCCACAAACAAAAGGTAAAAAGGGGGATGCAATTACCAGAGCTTCTCCACTGAATGGTTGACTGAATTTGTGGATAAAGGTAGAAAATTAAAGTTATACTAAGTGAAATTGGCACCTCAATCATGCCTGTATTTGATCCCTCTCAGTGTTTGTGGAGTTAACTGCTACCTAAATCACTCCTCATTTACTTTGTTATTGTCGCCTCTGTTTAGATTGTTGAACCATAAAAATTGTAGGGGGGAGCAGTTTGTGTCTACACAGCATTTTTTTTGTCCACACAGTCTATCTTGTAGTATTCACTGCTATGCCTGTGAAAGCACAAGGGATGCAGACTGTCTGTCTTGAGTACTTGATGAACATACTTTTACCTAGCATCCCTTTTAAGGTAATGGACACGTGTTCTTATTCATGTCAATCAGCTTTATTCAGATAAAGCTCGTTTAGGTTTTAAAGCTGAAAACGAGATACGATGATCAAAAACCATTGGACCACAAATCCAGTGTCATTTTCCTTTTAATCATCGCTCTCGTAATCATCTATCCCTTGCCTGTGACTTGGCTCCGGGGTTTGTCTACAAATTTCAAACCCTCATTTTTCAGTTAGAAGCGTTCTGAAATTAGGAAATTACACCATTTGTAGACTCTGTTTAAGAGTGGATTATCCCCACTAATTGCTTATTTTTTAGTTTGCAGCTTCGGTCTTTCAGAGTAATGGGCTTATAGATGAGATTTGGCAGTCGAACAGAGCGGCAGTGAATGCATCCATCTAGCCCGGCCAAGCCCCTGAGAACCCGAAACACTGCAGTAGCACGTTGAGGAGGGCAACAGCGGACAAACGAGGTGGATTTTTCTGAAGTGAAAGCTTCATTTTGCTCCCTCACTCCCAAGTACCTTTGCTCCAGGTTATTTTCTGTGAATATGCCAGACCGCTGAACGGCACTTGCACTATCCTAAGGTGACCTCAGGGAAATTCTACCGCCACTACGGGGGGTCGCAGGCCAGACTCTGCGTCAAGGCGACCCTTGTGTCGGAAGCTATTGCTCGTTATGTTACATAAAACCATTTTGCAGTCAGGGGGAGTAGACCACAGTATCCCTCCTCTTTAACCTTGGGGGAAAAAACAGATGAAAAGGCACAGATGTCCTGCTTAGTTGAGATGTACGTGTACATGGTTTACCCAGTGAGCGTCGGTTACATGGGTGAAATCTGTTGAAAATGTAACTGTAGTCACTCTTCTGTGAGGACACTGCTGAAGCCTCTCCCGGCTCACCAAATCTGTCCTGGTCTCGCACCAACCCATGCAGACCGGCGTCGCATTTCAGCTAAATAAAAAGCTGAGATATAAACTGTGATATAAACCGGGTTTTTTACAATATCAGGTGTGGCATCTTTGCCTCTTGGCATGGCGTGGCATGGCGTGGCATGGCGTGGCATGGCGTGGCATGGCATGTGTTCGCCCCTGCTAATGTAACCCATAGCACGGGCTCATTCGTGCGATTCAGTGGGGAGACATTGCCATTCATGGCAGGTGTGTGGCAGACCTAGGCAGCATTTTTAATAGAAGGCGGGCGGGTTCGTGAAGGGAGAGTGTGAAGAGACTTAAGAAAAGAGAGTAGGGGGAAAGAGGGATGGGCGGGAGACAGGAGTGCTGTTAGAGATGATGAGCTTTGCTAGCAGTGAAATGATACGGCCCCCCATATTTATTGTATTAGACTGCAAATTACCAGCACATTTGTAATGAATAGAAAGACAGGGGGAGAGAGTTCAATAAATAATAGTGGGATTGAGAAAGAGGAGAGATTTAGATTTGCTTTGGCCCGGACCAAATACAATGTTTATTTTTTTTATTTTTTTTATTTGTTTGGTGAGGTTCGCTGTCACACTGCCCTTTTTGCAAGTGAATCAAAATGTGTAAACCAAACCACATGTGTGCTAGGTCATCCATTCATTGGACAGGCGGGGAAAATCAGGGAGCGCTGAAATAGTCATGGAGATCTTTTGTAGTGCAATTTTTTTGGTTCTTTTACTGATTTGGTGTTATCAGCTACAATCACAGTATGCAGAAAGTTGTGAGCGTCATATGATACGATGTCGTCTATACGATGTCGTCTATACGATGTCGTCTATACGATGTCGTCTATACGATGAGCAAAAGATCCGCACCAAGGAGGGAAACGAACCTGAATTCGATTCAACCGAACCAAAGACAGGTGTAGTTTTTGTGTAGTTTTCTATTTACTGGTGCGTGGTAGATGTCATGTCAGTCGAGATTCTAGTCTGATGTTGGGACACAACTCCCTTTACCATCCATGTTTCCCAAGATCAATCGCCAAAATAAGGTATGCAGTCCATTATTAATGGGCTGTTTTTTTGGTGAATACTACATTTACTGTGGCAATCGCTGTTGGAGACCACTTTTGTACATTCGGAAGCCTTACATTAGTCCCAAAAAGCGTATTACTATGGAGCATCCAACTTTGGGTAGACTGGACATGATATTACATGATGTTACAGTATACCTAACCTTTAACCAAACCCTAACTATCGCCAGATGAGCAGTCGTGAGGATGCTAATTCATGAACTTAACCAGGAAATGCCAGAAAACATCTTGGGAAAAATTAGCATGTCTGCCATTCTTCTGAAGGTCTGCTCCCTAGCAATGCACCTATTGTGACTAATCTAAGACATACAAACTTACAAAGTTGGTGTCCTCCGACAGTGATTAACTCAAATGTCAAGCAATCATTTTTCAGTAAGTTATACATAGACATTGGGCGAAATGAATGGGGATTTATGTACAAATATTGAGCCTAACTGAATTAAAGAGAATATGAGTGTGTATTTGTGTCTGTGTTCTCCATACATACACGTCTAAGTGTGCAGTCTAGCCACTCGAGGAAAAAGCAGCGGTGTGAAGGCATGGCCGGGACGATCCGATCACTCTTGGTTACGACTGCGGGCTTTAGAGTGCAAGCTGTGTAGGGAAGGAACAGGTGTTTTTCTAAACGTTAGCAGGTGACGGGCACGTGGTACAGACCGTGGTGTGTGCCTGCTTAGGCTCTTTGTTCTGGGTTTGCTCCCCTACCCCATTCATCACCGCTCTGTCTTTTGGACAGATTAGCAGGAAGTGGTGACCTCCCCCGAGGCAATGTCTCAATGTTTAGTAAGAGTCATGACTTGTGAAAGAACCCCGAACATGTTGCTTCTGGGCACAGTTTTTACTAGTACGTAATGATTACAAGTGAGCTAAATTAAGGAGATGTGATGTTACTGTATGTATCTCAACAGCAGGATATAGAGATGTGCAAATGGCTGATGTGTGTCCCTCATTTCCAACCAGACGGAGAATTATTCTTTATTCTCCTCGGTGAGATACTGCTGCTTGACAAGCTGCCGCTCCAAAATGGTTACGGAGGCTAATGGCTAATTTAGTCATAAAGAGAAAATGTTATCATTAGCAAAGCTGAAAATACTGTCACGTTGCACTACCATGAATGCTAATATTGGACTCGCTTCTTGGGTAGACGGCTTCACCTGAAAGGCACAGTGTGTGAGCTCTGGTAAGAACAGTCACGCACATGCAATGCATATGCATGTGTCTGCAGGAACCCAATTTGACTCAAAATTCTGGCCAAAATGACACACAATTACACACCACCTGTTTAAGTTCTGTCATCTTCGTCCTCCGAATCTCAGGGCTTTATTGTTTTCCATGAAACCGTGTGGGCGTAAGACTGTAAATGTGCAACTGTACGGCTTTTTACAGTTGCAATATCCGCAGTGATAGACAAGCAGAAAGTCTGTATGGCTCACTATGCCATAACATATGCAGACGTTCTTTGTTATAAAGTATAGATATTATAGTTTTTAAGTTTTTGTTTTTAGTTACAGTATTTAGCTTTAATTTCCTTATTTTTTGTGCTAACTGGAAGGGGTCGCAGCAGGACAAGTCCTGTATTAAGTATTGGCATCTTGTGGAGATATGCACAGGGTGGTATTGTATTTAGAAAAATCTATAATCTCTCCACTCAAGACGGAAAACATAAAAAAAAATTAAAAAAAACATTTTTATTTCAGTTAGTGTTTCATTTCTTTCAGTTTGTTTGAGCATGAAAAACATATATTTTTTACATCCGATTATTATTTTCAGTTTCAGTTTCACTTTACTAAAATAACCTTGTAGAGCGTTTACACAGCAGTCTTCTAGTTGTGTCAGAGAACCTTCCAGACACGGAGAGCGGAAAAACGGCAACAAACAGCACTTTTGAATTCCCTAACAACTTCAACGCAAAGAACATTAAAACACTTATGTTATATTAAAAATACACAAGCCCTTTCCAAGCATACAGCACATATGAAAACGCATCTTTTGACGGGGTGTACAGGGGATGAATCGCCTGGGGTGAAGGCAACTCCACCATATGAATCATTAACGAGTCGGTATGCTAGGCTAGCAGTGCTCATTGCTCAATGCTGTAAAAACCCACTTTGCGCGTTAGCAAGCACCAAACCCAGCGAGCAACATCCTATTAGATCTCTCAGCAGAGAGGACAGCAACCAGTGCTACTAGGAGATGAACTGCGATGGTGAGAGCAAGTGGGAAGTCTGAGAGAGATTGAACTAAGATCGTCTTTAGGGAGCCACATGAAGAGGAAAGAGGTGTTTGAAGATGAGTGAGAAAAAACAGACATTCGTGAATAAGGAATAGGGCAGGGTAGGGAATCATACAAGAGATGGGGGGGGGAGGGCACAGGCAGTTGGCACATAAAAAGAGAGAGAGCGGGCCAGATTAGCAGCGATTGAGCAGGAAGGGATATCTTACATTGCTGTGTGCCCAAAGTGGGCCAGCAGTAGCGGTGTTGCAGCGGGGAGAATATTAAACAACCATCCGCGTGAGATCCGTGATCTGCAACATTGGCAGGGTTGCAGCAGCACACTCTCCTTAAGTCATTATAGAAAGTCATTCATCAGCAGTGCTTCGGTGTATCCGCCAGGGGGCCAAAGGTGCTGTAGCAGGGTGGATGTTTTAGATTACCGGGTGACGCCCTTGCTAATTGACACCGCCATCGAGACGAGGTCGGGCCTCGCTCCGTGCCTGCAGACGAAGAGCAGAGTGTAGAGAAATCTAATGTTTTTTTAATGTGCAGGGCAGAGAGAGATGGTAACCTTTTCATTGAAGCGATAATTGTCTATTCCTTTTTATTCTATTCACCCATAATGTTGTCGATAAATATACATTAGGAACTTTACTTATGTCAGGCAAGTTACAGGTTTAAAAATATGTAAATATACCGGCACAAATCTGAGTACATTGGTTTCATTTCTGCTTTAGGTACACAGTATTGGGAGGCGTTTCGAGCTAAATGAAGCTTGGCCTCGTTAAAGGATGGATTAACATCCAAAATTATATTTGAACTGACAATAGCAATAAGATAAGAATTCCAAATGATCACTTTAACTTGTAGTTTCAGCTGGATTCCTTTTATGCTACAATGAACCAGAGTGAAATTTGAACAGATTGCTACTTGTTAGATGCACACCATTGCTCTTTCCTTATTCTCTCTGTTGTGTTCTCAAAACCATAACCGTCAAAAACAAGTGGTTAAACTTGCAACTTGCTATGAATCAATTTTATTTACGCACAATAGCACATTTGACTAAAGATCACAAAACTAAATTAGAAATAATTGTAAATTTTTTAAAAAAAGGGTGAAAAACGTATATCTTGACCCCTATTCTGAAAGCCACTATTTGAGATATATCCGGATAGTCTCCGGAGTGATAAGGGGATTCCACTTACACCTCTCAATTCCCTGCCTCCTCCGGCATACCAGCCCAGGCATCATGAATTTATAACCGTCCGAAGGCTGTCATTTACAGTAAAAGGCCTGTTCCCTTTCATATCGGTGCAGAAGCTCCTTACACGACCCCTGTTTTGCTCTTCCTATCACCAAACCATCCCTGTCAAACCACAAGGCTGGGGAGAGTTGGAGCACTTCTGAGACCCATGAGGAACATGGAGGGACTGAAAAGTCATTCCATCCTTCAAAGATGTTTTGCTGCGTGCTGGATGGATAGATTTGGCATTTCAGATATCGAGGGGTAGCTGAGGTTACGTGGACAAAGAAATGGAGACTATGAGGAAACTAAATGACATCCTGAAACAGCTGGCCTGTGAGCTCTACAGATGCACTATGAAGCCTCTTGCTACAGCCTACTTACCTCATATTGTCAGACTACTTGGGCCAAAAGAATAAAAACCATCTGCTTAAAGAACAGTTCTGTGGAAAACAAAAGTATCTGATTTCTGAACTGATAGGCTGATAAATGAGACAACAAAGGATTCATGGAGTAGTAGCAGTGTTCTTTCTGTCAGGTCATGTCTTGGTCAGTGGCAAAGACAGCAAATTATGTCTGCTCATAAACTCGTATTTTCACCCTCTGATTTGGTTCTTTTGAAGGCACATTAAACGGCTCAAAACCAGCTCATTGCGATGGTTTGACTTTTGCTCTTTAGAACTGAGTGGGCATGTACATATCCCATGTGATTGACATCTTCCGGACTTTCTTTAGCCAGTTCTGTTGTACGTGTAATAGTTGGACAACCAAAACTTTGGTTCTGAT
This sequence comes from Percopsis transmontana, assembly GCA_025447815.1. NCBI lineage: Eukaryota > Metazoa > Chordata > Actinopteri > Percopsiformes > Percopsidae > Percopsis > Percopsis transmontana. The sequence goes on from JAOEHI010001096.1 coordinate 9,993, forward strand.
TGGTTCTTTTGAGTAGATGCAGTTTTTTCCTCACAGCAAATATACAGCCATACACACTATTCAAAAGTAAGATTGATATTGGTTTTACTTCTCCAAGCCCTCAATAGCACCCTACAGCAGGTAGGGGTTAGATATCTTGCCAGGGATACTAAAATGAGGGATAAAAAATGAAAATACACAAACCTGCCAGCGTGGCAGCAGTTTAGGTCAGTATGATTGACCAGTTTTAACCAGGCAACACCGCCACCAACCACTACCATTCAGCAACGTACTGTATATTTTCAATATACAAGGCAGTGCAGACATGTACTGTTTCAACTCAGAACTCTAGGGCACATAACATAACATTTGGTTCATCAATGGTTCCACTGGGGCTTCTGTGTGTAAGATAGACATGATAACAACTACACTACAGACCCTGTGAATGCTGCTTCAGACCTTAGTAGTGTTTATACAGTACTGTTGCATAAATGCTGGAAAGGATTTAAAGGAGCTACATCTGTAACATCCCATCTGTAAGTTGTGTTTTTCTGTGTGTTTCGTGTTTCTGTTCCAGTCCTGGTTTTCTGTCTTTCCCGTCACTTTGTGTCTTTGTTTTGGGTATTGTTTCCACCTATGCTCCGCTGTATTGAAACCCTGTGTTTCTGTCAGTTTGTGGCTAGTTGTTGTTGTTGTTCTATGACTCTGCTAAGTAAACATCTTACTTACCTGCATCTCTGTCTCTGGGCCTTCTTGCATCTGGATCGTACACACACACCTTTACAACATCCCAGGAACTGTGAGGTTTGCACATTTTTCCCGCTTGAGTCTCCCCTGCTGAAACAGTTCTTGGGTCTTGGTGGGGTCCTGTCGGTTCTGAGGTCCGTGTGCCAGCTTCGTAATGAGTATCCTCCTGGCCGTCGACCCGAGTGAGCCCTCTGGACCGCATGGCGCCTGGATGCATGAACAGTGAGAGCGATCAGGGAGGTTGCGTCGGTGCCGTAATCACCACTCGGTCTTAGCGTGGCACGTGAAATGTGCTGAGCTTCACTTTTCTCTTGTCAGAGAATGGCATAGTCCAGAGGGCAACTGGACCAGACCCATATGTTAATCCTTCCTGTGGTCTTGGGTTTGCTCTTGAGCTATGGCATATTTATACTGTACATATTTATATTCTACAAACTGTTACCCCTTCTCTCCGTTTTCTGTGATCGTTTTTGAAGGATCCTCCTTCAGCCCTTTACTCTTGACCTGATGTGGCCATAATGTGCTATAACAATGTAGACTAAACTAATGCACTTTAATATTAGGAGAAGCCATCGCTAAATTGTGCTTCTTGCTGGGATTATTTAGTGTCCGACAGGTGGAGTAAAAGGCTTCATTTAAAATAGGATTTAAATTATTTGAATTTTGACTCTATTCAATCACTCTATATTGGATATGTTAATGTGAAAATTATGTTTACTGCTCACTAATGTCACAGTAAGGTAAAAAAATACCTCAGCCGTAATCCAAAAATTACAACTTCCAGTTCCATTTCCAGCCTGTGTTTAGGGTCTAAAAATGCTGTATCCATTTTTCCATGAATTTCTATTTAGGATTTGGTGCTGACATGCCATTTGTTACGTTGGTTTGCAAATATGCTAAAAGAAATGTGTATCTTGGTTTGGTGACTCAAACGTTAGATATGGATACAGGGGTGTAGTGAGACTAATCTCATTACAGTTCAAAATGGATTTCTGTTATTCCTCAATGTGGGTTACATGCTGGGTCTTTGTCTCCCGCAACAGCTGTGCAACTCTGAACTAATAAATCATTTCCTAGCTTGCCAGTACTTTGAATCTGCGCTAGGGATAACCAGCCCCAGGAGAAGAGACCCATCACTTCAGATAGACTCTCATCCGCTCACTGTACAGTAATTTGTACTGTACGCATTTCAAGTTTATTGAATGTGTCTTTTGTTTAGGGCAGTTGCTTTATGAAAAGTTTTGATAGCAATAGGCAATTTCTTTTAGGCACACTGAAGACAAAGTCGCACATTATTCCCTCACATCATACATTATTTGTGATTTTCCCATATGAGTCATTCCACATTTACTGTACATTACTAACTGAAATAATGATGCCCGGCAGCTACACGTTTTTGCTTTGCGAAAGTAGTCATTATGTAGCAAAAATGAAAAAACTTTATTCCTAATTATCTCTGATAAAGAGGCGTCTGTGTATGTATATGTGTGTGTGTGTGTGTATGTATATATGTATATATATATATATATATATATCTCTCTCTCTCTCTCTCTGTCTCTCTCTCTCTCTCTCGCTGTCTCGCTGTCGCTGTCTGTCTCTCGCTCGCTCTCTCTCTCTCTCTATATATATATATATATATATATATATATATATATATATATATATATATCTGGATTTTCACATTTCAATGCACAGTTTAGAAAGCCAGATTAGGCTAGGGCACTCAATGAAGCCATTTCATTGTCACAGATAGCGCCAACCTAACAGCATTTCATTATCACATCTGCTGCGGGCGTAGAAGTGCCCATTTCTTTCTAATCACTTGCCCCCATTTATCTTGGTGTGTCTCTCCTTTCTTTCTCTAAAGCTTCACATTTCACTTTGAGCGTGGCGATTCAAAGGTCCTGCAGACGGGTAGAACCTGTCAGTACTGTTTAAAGCAAGGTCAATCTTTTAGCGCTCTAGAGAAAAGTGGTTTTAGACCCGTGACCCCCTAAATTAATTAAAAGTATGAGAGAGAAAGCGGCGGTGCGATTAGTGCAGGATTCACCACCGCACTGCCGTAACTCACGAAAACAAGCTGTTTTAGAGTCACAGCCCGCGTGCACTGCTTTAACGAGGTTCGTCCTCGCCGTCTGCTGTAAGCTAGCTGCATTACAGTACCAGCACATCCGTGTCTCGGCCCTCGCCCAAAAAGGTGAATGAAAGAAGAGTAAGGGATGGAATGAGAGAGAGAGAGAGAGAGAGAGAGAGAGAGAGAGAGAGAGAGAGAGAGAGAGAGAGAGAGAGAG
>JAOEHI010001097.1:0-13008 GCA_025447815.1 Percopsis transmontana
CCTGGGGCAAAATTATTTTTTGTTTTTTTTTTCCTTTTTTTACCAAAACCAAAAAAAAAAAAACACCCCCCCCCCCCCCCCCTTTTTTTTTGTAATTAGGTCATTTAGCTTTTACCCAAAGTGATTTACAATGAGTACTATTACAAGGAGCAGATAGGGGTTAAGTAGTCTAACTCCAGGGCTCGTACCCATGACCTTCAGGCTGGGAGTCAAACACCCAGACCACTATTATGCTCTCCCCTTGTTTTCTTGTATATTTATTAATGAAATGCTTTAATTAACTTGGTGTTTATTGTTGTATCTTTTTATATAAAGGGGTTGTTCATAGACACCCCAGTATCACCATGCCTTTGTTCAGGACTTAGATCAAGAAGTTTGAGACCTGCTGCTTTAGCTGAGGGCCATGTTTGTTTTCTATAGGAAAGCGGTGAATATCCCAGTGTTTGCTAACGGTAACATCCAGTATCTGAGTGACGTGGAGCGCTGTATCCAGGAGACAGGAGTTCAAGGCGTCATGAGCGCTGGTGAGCAACTAACTAACTAACTTCTATGTTGAGCAACTAACAACTAACTTCTATGTTATAACTACTATTATAAAACGGCATCTGTAATGTGTATATGAATGTCAACATACTGTATGTATATGCATATGTAGCAGAATTAGTGATTTACATCCTATTTACATCCTATTTACATCCAATTTACATCCAATTGCTATTCTGTTTGGAACAAGGGGCACAGAGAGTACACACAAGTAGTACAGTACATATCAATTATATTAATAATCGTGTAATATACAGATTTTCTTTTACAATTAATCGAGTAATCTTTTCTCTTTTAATGAAAAAAAACTACTTTAAAATACTTTACTGATCTATAACAAATGACACATTGCATTTCAAGCTTTCTAAGATACGTTATTGGAAAAATATAATGAACCAAAAAGCCTTTAAAGAGGCTTCATAATTTTTGGTCATGACGTTTTATTTTACATGAATGAGTTATAGATTAGGTATGCATTAAACAGGCTACTGAATGAATGAACTTGTAGTCATGTGACAGGTAATGTGATCCCCAATAGCCTACCTGAATTCTCCAGTCTATAAGTGCATTCGCTTATTATGGGATAGAACACATTACGATATAAAATGTAATTGTGACGCTTAAAAGTTTAAAATGTGGACTCTGACAGAAGCATTCATTTAATACTGTACACGACCGACCCGTTTAACATAAAAACTGGCACGACCCCTACCTGTAATAAAATAACCCTACTATATCAGCTTCACACAAACAATTACAATTAGGTCATTAAGCAGACGCTTTTATCCAAAGCAACTTACAATTACATGCTGCTATTTCATAGAGCAGATAGGGGTTAGGCATCTTGGTCAAGGGTCAAGGATGCTTACAGGTAGGCAAGCTCTGGGGCTTGAACCCATGACCTTCCGGCTGGGAGTCCAACACGTAGACCAATAGACTATCCTGCCCAAAATCTTGGATAAGGCTTTTGCGAATAACCTGCATTTGTCACAGTATATCGTTGGTTGTCATGAGCTTGGCTAATAAATGGCGGCCCTCGGTGGCTTTCACTGCAGTCCATGAGGTTCTTTCACTGTTTTGGGACAGACAATAAAGTTATCTATCTATTTATCTATCTAATCTTAAACCTATATTGTTTCATTGCACATGCAGACTTCTATTTAGATAACCTAGCGATAACATAATTGTATTAAGGATTGCATTTTGTTGTCTTGGTGGTGTGACGGCCCTCACATGGATGTCTTATTGGCCAATATTTCCCCCATTGGAAAATGTATGATAAACACTGTCTCAGGTCATCTGGAGCCGGTCTGTTAACTGTCTTTAGAGTCAAATCAAAGCATGGAGAAGCAGCATTTAGCTACTATGCAACAAATAGCTGGATTAAATTTCCAGAAGATTTGAGACTTGCATCAACACTGACTACTTCTAAATCCAGACTAAAAACATTTATGTTCACGAGTGCTTTCTGCTAAACTGCAAACCTAGCACTTAGATTTGTCATTTTGACATTTATTCTTTGATTTAAAAGCGTGTCTTGCTCTTATTTTTTTATTTAAATGTCTGTTTATGCATTATTTTAAATCCCCCAATATATAAAAACATGTTTTTATGTGAAGCACAATGAGTCTGCCTTGTGTAAAAAATGTGCTATATAAAGTGTCTTGCCTTACTGAAAGACCATTTCTCAATCGATGCATTTTTTAAATCGAGTTAATAAAGTTACTCGATTAATTGTGACAGCCCTACACACAAGTGTTAAGTTACCCTCCTATGCTAACCCTACCCCCATGTGGTCAAAATCACACACTACACTACACAAGGTCCCTCAGGCTGGTCTGGGAGACGCGCTTAATCGTGTGAGTGTGTGTTTTATCTTTAGAGGGAAACCTCCACAACCCAGCGCTGTTTGAGGGAGGCAGCCCCCCCGTGTGGGAGATGGCTGAGGAGTATCTGGAGGTGGTGAAGAAGCACCCCCCCTGCACCCTGTCCTTCGTACGCGCTCATCTCTTCAAGCTCTGGCACCACACGTATGTCAGCATGTGTGTTTCACTTAAACACTTAAGGTCCCCTATCGTAAAAGAAATCCAGTTGTGTTATCTGAATTGAAATCTAACGTGTCATTTAACCAAATTTCCTCTCTGAAAAAAATGTTGGCCCCAGGTGTGATATCATTTCTGAATTGTAGCCAATTGTCTCCGACACTTAGTCAGTTAGCTTTCAGCTAAAACTTGCTAACAAAGGTTCATGTTTCCGTTAGTTGAGAATGATGTCTGCCCTTGTGGCTGACATACAGTACAGCGGCCATTAAACTCTAGGAGATTTAAACAGGCATGTTTAATTGTTAGATTTGTGTGTCTGCGTAGGCTACAGATCCACCAGGACCTCAGGGAGGAGCTGGCCAAGGTGAAAACCCTGGAGGGGCTGGCAGACATCAGCAAACGGCTCAGACTTCGCTGCCAGGTAGCAGGGAGATATGAAACTGTTTGGGTCTATGTCATGACCCAAGAGTTATTTTGTCTAAAAACCATTAAATTATTACTTAAGTATTTAGTTGGTTCTCAAAAAGAGCATTTTGTGTTGTTTAGGAGGAGATAGCCAATGACAAGCAGCAGGCAGAGAAGCCAAGGGGAGGCCTTCCCTTCCCACATTGGATCTGCCAGCCGTACGTCAGGCCACCGTAAGTCTCCCCCCATTTCTGTCTCATCGCTACTTTATACCCTCTTATCTGCCTCAGAAAACCAGTGTCTGGTGACAGTACGGAGAGTGTGCCGTCTTGATCACTTACCCCACAATTCCTCCTCGCAGGCCCAAGGAGGTGGTCGCCAACGGTAAAAGCCAGGAGGTGGAAGTGAAGAAGCCAGTGTGTCATAAGAGGGCGCTGGAGGACTCTGATGGGACAGCGGACTCTCTCTCCAAAAACAAGCAGAAGAAGAAAGCCCGCAATCCCAACAAGAACTTCTGTCCAGAACAGAAACGTGAGTTGGACCCATCTGGACTGATTAACTTCATGAATATCCAAAGAAATTGTATTTTTTGCTGCAATGAACTTATCCTTCTAATGCCTTTTAACAATAACCGCACCAGGAAACAGTAGAATTTTCTCAGGCGGTGTTAAAATGAATTCTCAACATTTCTCTTTACAGCAAAGTACATCAAGTGTGAGCAATGTGGGAACCCAAAGGTGAGTGTTAGCTGTAGTGTGTGTGTGTGTGTATATAAATAATGAATGAGCACCCAGATGGCATGAGATGTAAAGTTGTCTGTTCTTGTTTAGGGAAACAGGTGTGTCTTCAACCTGTGTCGAGGCTGCTGTAAGAAGAAGGCCTACAGCGAAGTGGCAGACTGCCCAAGTTAGGACACATCGACTTTAGTATAGAAATACACTACCCTTACATGTGATAATACCAGATACAAATGTGATCAAATGCGTGTCTGACACATGTACTTTGGGTGACTCCATCCATCCATCCATCCACACACAGGGTGCGACTTGCCGGGGGGGATGCGCGGGATTTCCCTCTTTCTGGTCAATGTATCCCTGCTGAATTATTTATATCCCCGATGGGGACAAAATGTATCCTCCCTTCAAAGTAATCAGTGCTACTACACTAGTGGCGAGACAGATCACAAAACTCATCACGGATCGATCCGTGGTTTAGTTAGTCAATTTCATTTTAAAATGCGCTACTTTGGCCGGCTCTGATGTAGCTGTCTCTCTGTAATCACCACTCTGCAGACTTGCTCAATGTCCCGCCCACGGCATTATCTCATTGGTTATACCGCAGGAGTAATAGCCTATCAACACCGGCGAGACCGTAGTAGCTCCGCTGGGCAGTGGAACTGTGTGTCGAAGGGAAGGCAGCATATTACTGAAGCGGGAATAAACATCACAATCTGATGATCTGTTTCTGTGATGTCAAGCAGCCCAGTGTCCCAGTTACACCACTGAGAATGACCGAAGTTACACCGGGGTTTCACTCAATAGAGGCTAAAGCTTTTTGATCACTCACTCTCCCCTAATCCACTGCCCTTCAGAGTTAAAAACTTACACACACACATACATAATGCATCTGTCTTTTCTATCTTTTCACTGCAGCTCTGCATCGCGATTTAACGTTTTTACTTTATAAAGTAACAGCAGCAGTAAAACTGTTTCTACTGTGATGGTCTAACTTTGCAATCAATCCGCAGTTCAGCAGAGGCTGGGATATAGAAGTAGCCTAGCCTATTTTAAACTAAAGCGCTGTAAAGTGAACTGTCTATAGTGCGATAGAACAATAAAATCCGCAAATGAGAAAAAAATATTACATTCCTGCAAATGCAGTTAGGAAGTTCATGATTTATTTTTATTAAATGTTTCAAAATATCCCATGTTTTTCACAAATTGCACCCTGCATACACACACACACACAATGTGTTTTCTAATACTGCACGTCACTTTTTTAATGAGAGCTATAAAGAGGGTTGTAGTGCGTGTTTCTAACGCCTCTGTGCTCTTCAGGCCATGGTTTGAAGTTTAAGACCCGGACAGAGAAACAGAAGGCCAAAGAGAAGACTAACGAAGGTTCGGTGGAGGAGGAGAGCACCAACATCTCCTGTCAAACTCTCCAAGAAATACAGAGCCAGCAGCCCACGGAACAGAGACATGCTGGTCTGTGAGACAGCCAATGAGTCAACACACATGCGCACGCAGGAAGGAAGCTCTTCCAGGACAGTAAGATAACTGACGTATTAGTAACGTGTGGACTAAAGCTTCTTACAAAATGGTGAATTACAAATGATTCCTTTTTATTTATTTTTATAAGTGACTTCAAAAATTCTGAATCCATGTCTTTCATTTGGAAGGATGGGTGTGTATTTATTTTTTTCACACCGGAGGACTGAGGTGCCACTTGTACACGAGGTTTCTCAAGCTAGTCTTAAGGAAAGCTTCATGCAGATTTGTGTGTAAATTCATTTTGTCCAGAAAGATTACGCAAGAAACCCAAGTGAAATTGTGTGTGATCAGTCTGGAGGGCTGGTAGGGTATGTAGATTGTGTGCCTTTCCTGATGACAAACTGACTGCTTAACTTGTGCTTAATTAAATTACATTTTAAACTCTTACTGGACCCTTCGACAAGCTTATAACGCTTACAGTGTTTCAATAATTGTCTTTGAGCTGTCCCATAGCTTTAAGGAAGAGACATTTCCAGCAGTAGAGCTGTTAAAAGTTTAACGTATACATCCAAGAGGTTTTAGGCGACTGTAGTGTGTATGGATTGTTTTCTTGCTCCTACATTGTTAAACTGTTCAATCATCTGCCTGAACTAAATAAAAGGACAACTGCCCTCTTAAAGTCTCAAACGGCTTCAAATACTATGACTTAGTGTTCACATTTTACAAGATGAGTTAACACGACTTATGTACACATCCATCAGTAGATTAGATAACTTCTAATCTCCACAACTGAGGCTGTTCTGTGCTAGATATGACATTGAATACAATTAATTGAAAATAAAGGGTACATACAAAAGGAAGTTAAAGTGATATTAAACTCTTGTCTATGACTAAAGTACATCCTTTACATGTGCCGTTTAACTATTTCATTACATGTGGTAGTGATTTAAATAATGAGGAGCCAGGGAACGTTGAGCTCTGTTGGTTTATTCATGAAGCTTGTTCTGTGATGAGGCCTCACAAGACAGAGGAAAGTGCATCTCTTTCAAAGAACATACAGCTCAAGTGCTGTAGTGCAGCACTAAAATGGTTTAAACTATTTTCACTGGGGTGAACCCCCCAGAACAGAGATAACAGGTATATAATGGTGTCTTTACAGTTTTGAGTTTGTCCACTAATTAGGAAGGGGGGGGACAGACTTTCAGTCACCTTTGACCTCCAGTCTGTAGGGTGCTGGCAGGTCACATGTTGGTGCTCATGCGGGTCTGGCTATTGACTGGTGTCAGTTCCCCCTGGCTGCCTTCTCTTGGTGGAGACTGGAGAGAAAGGGAGAGGTCACAAACAGAAATACAAACCATACTGTATAAAATCCAAAACAGTCTGGATGCCTTCCGAATGTTGTACCTAGATCACTGTGCTGAGAAGGATTAGCCATATTGACAAACTAGTTAAAAAAAAAAAGTACAACTAGGTTTTGTCTGTGTGGTTAAAACCAGCATTAAAACAACATTCCGGATGTTGGAACTCACTCTTCTCTACCCTACCTACCTATAGCAAATAAACAGTAACCTAAAATTTTAGGTTTTCGGTTGGTGGTAATTTTAACTACAACTAGCCTGTCTACCTTTGTTGCACTATTTTCCTGACATCTTAACTGTACGAACAAAACTATCCAAAGTTAGTATTTTCAGTCACAACTATAGAGTATTGCATTAAAGTGATAAATCCTAGCAATTTACAAATAATACTAGCCTCAATCCTGCTAGCCTCGTGATACCATCTAAAGTTTTCCTAAGATGATGACATCAACGTACTGCTGATAGCTGATTGCTATTCCCACCATAATTACAAGCTATTTACAATGACTTTGAGAGGGTTAGTGTGGCAATCAGAAATTCAGTGTATAACTTTACTGAAAGAACAGACAACAGCATTGAAGGCTTAGCTCTGTGGAGAAGATGTATTAGCTGTGCTACCAACTGGTTATGGTTAGAGTTTCCTCAATTAGCCCCATTCATAGTGAAAATAATGGGGCTGACAGAATTCCTTTATTTTCATGTCACCAGTTAATAAACAATATAAGATTCAAAAAAGGATCGTCGTTCTTTATAGTGTTAATTAAAGAAATGAGATCAAAAGTACATTTGATATTCTATAATTGTAAAAGGACTTCTTTGAGTCTTAGTGGCATTTGAGAAGGCGTCAGCTCACAGCCCTGTTTGTCTGTGGCTGCACTTGCTAAAACATTGGGACTGGTTTCCTTCTATCCTTCAACCTATTTAAAAAATAAATAAATAAAAAAAAGCTTAAGATCTATCTCGATTCTTCCAGCTGCACGAAAATATTTGATGCATATTCTAATTTAATGTTCAGGTATTGCACCTAATTTTGCTAGGCGTTCTTTGAGATTTCCTTATCTACCCCTGTTGTGCTCAATATTAGCTGAATACCATGCAAAAGGCATTCAATTATTTGTCAAATATTCTATCCTACCACATTTAGCCTCACATTATTATGGGATAATAAATCTTATATAAGGCTTGAGGAAATCAATGCTTTATTTTTGTATTAATAAGTTCTGCTAAATATTTATGCTTGGAAGATTTTGGTTTTCCATACAATCAGAGTGTTCACCTTGACGTGGATCTGGTTGCGCAGCACAGCTGCTCGTAGAATCATGGCCTTAGCTCGTCTCTGAAACTCCTTGCCCATGTGTATAGACTTCTTGAAGGTGGTGCTTCTCTGGTCCACGTCCCGCGCATACAGGATCTAGCAAACATTACATCTACTGCTTTAAATAGGTCATCCAACAGTCCAGGAGTTTTATTAACAGCAAAATGTATAAGACACTATGTGATGCAGGGTAGTCTAGTGGTCTGGGTGTTGACTCCCAACTGGAAGGTCGTGGGTTCGAGCCCCAGAGTTGGCCTACCTGTAGGCATCATCCTTGAGCAAGATGCCTAACCCCTATCTGCCTCATGTAATAGCACCATGTAATTGTAAGTCGCTTTGGATAAAAGCATCTGCTAAATGACCTCATTGTAATTGATGCAGTAAGACAGACATTTATATATCCGAAGACAAACTATCTGACCCCTAACCTGGGGTTCATTGTTTGAAGGGGTCACAAGAAAATAATAACTTCATTTCAATAACCTACACATACACAGCATAGACATTTAAAAATAAGATTAGAAATAGTTATAATATTAAAACCTTGAAATAATTTCCTATCTCAACCCCCTTTTTGAGAACCACTGCCTAAAGAGTAAATGTTGATGTACGTTTTGTGCGTTACCTTGCTGTGGGAGTCTATGCGAGCGTTGATCAGGCCTTCCAGGATGAGCTGTGTGAGCTCATCCTCCAGCGCTGCAACGGTGGTGTTGAAGGCCTGAGCCATCTTACTCATGTCTGCTGACACATACGGACTGAAGTACTGCAAGCACACAAGAATATGAATAACTAACTTTAAAATTTCCAATATTATGATTCAACACAGATTCGGCCATTTCCACACAAAGCTCGGCATTTATCAATATGGACAAGAGCGGACACTACGCTTAAATCTCACGTCGTGTCTCACCTCATGTACGCATGTTTTCAAATCAGTGGGGTTTTGCGGTGCAGGATAGTATTTCTGACGGAGTCGGATAATTGTTATTGTGACATCTAAGCATATGCAGTCACATTCAACACATAAAAACAGTGTAGTGATGGCTACCTAGGCTACTTACATTTGGCAAGTAGGCTATATATCAATACGGGAAACAGACAATGCACAAAGTTTAGTCAAACATTTTATTTATGTGATGCACGTTTGAGGTTTAGCTCAAAGTGTTGATGGCTAGAAGTAAGCGATTTATCTCTGCCATTGACAGACACACAATGATTTGTTTTTCCAGGACCTCTGCCATCAGAATACAGGGTCCTGGTGGGCCAGCACGAAGGCGGAGGACATGAGCTCTCTCTCACAGCTTGCGTTTGCCTGGCTCTGTGGAGCAGGCTCCAGGCCTGGGTAACACCAAATTCTGTGACCATCGAATTCTGTGACCGCAGAGGACGCTTCTGATAGGGAACGAAGCAATAACAGGGGGATCTTTCTTGTCGTTACAAGCTCTTTAAATTGTTAGTTCATAGTTTAGTTCATAAACTGTTGTAATCAAAAACCTTTCTAAAACTTGATTTGACAAAATTATTTCAAGTAGTTGTTTTTTTTTTACCTCATCTGAGTTTTGTTACTTCAGTTTTGAACAGTCAGAAGCTCAAAATGAGAAGCAGGAACAATCAACGTTTAAATGTGCAACAGCAACCTCTGGTCAGAATTTGGGGTTTACGCTGGTTTGTCTCAGATTGATCTGAAACATCATTAAAATGAAGAAATAAACTCTGCAACTGTCTAGCCTAATTATTTAAATATAGGCTATAAAGAATATTAGTAGCCTAGGCCATTACATTTTTAATATTATCTGACTCAGACTAGTCGGTGCGTCCGTGTCTTCTACGCCAGTTGTTATAGCCGAAATAGAAGCCGACCCAATAAGCGAGGCCACACGTTCTTCAGTCTGCGACTTTCCCTTGGACATATTATGCATCCCCATGTCGTACACAAAGAATATTTAGGGGAGTGATATTTAAATGATGATCGTTTCAGCCGCCAGATTTATCAACGCTGAACCCTGTCATAAGATGATTTCTGCGAACGGATCTGTACTGGTTTCGACGTTAGATTGATAGATGAGGGCCAGTGTGTGCCTATCTGGAGCGAGTTGCCATAGAAAACCATTCATTTTAAAACGGGACCAGCTGCGCACTGTGCCATAAAGTGGACTGTGCTGTTATCTGGTATGCCGTTATGTGGATTTGACAGTGTTGAGTAAATAATAAAGATTTAAGTAAGAAAAGGCAAATAACAGGGAAAACAACGTTTTACAAAGCAAATCTGCAATTAGGTAAATTAGGTCTGATGAATTCAAGTCAACTCTTGTTGCGGAATCTGCCATGTCTCAGGTTCCCCTTTTAAACCACACACAAGTGAGTAAGTGTATGTCAAACATAATGTAGTGGTCTCACCTGTATGAGGGCTCTGTTCCTGATCTGTGTGTACAGTGTTCTGATGTGGGGGGCCAGGTACATGTCCAGAAGCAGGTTATCCTACAAAAGACAGCACACATTGTATGTATGAAAAAGCCCTACAGCACCTCAGCGTGGCGCATTTTTACTCCCCAGTGTTCTTACTTTAATTTCGTCCAGCAGTTTGAGACAGGAGGCGTACTTGGACTCATAAAACTTGAAGATAATGTCACGGATCTGTGGTTCCAACTCCAGAAACAATTTGAAGGAGCTGGAGAGGAAGGAAAATGTATATGATCAATCAACATTGAAGCCCCTGTGAACTGTAAGTTGCTTTGGGTATAAGTATTTGCTGAATAAACAAATTGTAAAATGATTAGGAGCTAATTAATGAGTGCACAGCGTAATAGGTCATGAAAAATTACATTATCACTGTGTAGACTGATTCACTTTTCTATTATATCTGTTACAAATGTACCGTTTATGGTGCTAAACCAGAGCATTTGCTTTTATAGCTACCGTAACAGACTATTTTTGCAACAAATTTTAATTCCCTTCAAAAAGAAATTGTATCTACATTTAATTTAGGGACTACAATATCATTTCCGTGTTTTGTCTCAACATGCAACTGTATCATTTCAACAAGTTCAAAATTCAAAATCCTCTAACATTGGTTTACCTGCTGGAGATGACGTTGCGTTGGAGTTCCTGTCTGTCAAATGTGGCCAAAGCACACAGTCCTCCGTATACAGCAACATTGTTGGGGGACAGGAGCTGGGCAGGTGAACGGAATTATTATTAGAATACAGTTTTTAGTTTTTTAATATGGTAACAATTGATTATTATGTGCATGCAAACGTCACTGTGTCTAGTAGCACTACTTTAGTCTGGATTAACTGTACATATTCTAGTTTATGTTTAATTTATAGATATTAGCTGCCATCACACCATTACTGCTATGCTAACTTACCTCTGGAAAGTCACAGTGGTCAAACGATGTCTGTAGGAAGCACTTGGCAGCTAGCTTGTACTTTCGAGAGGCCAACTCCGCCAAGCCTGGAGCAACACAATCACAGTGGGGTAAATACACAATGGAACACCAAGGCGTACATTCTTCTATATGCAGGCAGAACCATGAAGTTCTCTCCCCGCCAAATCACGGAGGACATTGTGAGACGGTGGGCATTACGTTACACATTATGAAACAGAGTTTGCATTGGTAACTTGTTGCCTCACCTGCAGCACATTTTAGTTTAGTAAGGACTGCCTGGTTCTGACTGTCACGCTCTCCTCTTTGCTACATAACAAACAAAAACAAACAAACAAATGCAACATTAGCTGAAGACAAAAGTCTGTCATATCCACTGTGATGACGAGCTGAAGTCTCGTGTGATGTGTGCGTGCGTGGGGCTTACCTCTGCTATCTCCGGTGTGGACTCTGCCTTGCTGACGTAGCTCAGCACATGAGACCAGTTCTGGAGGTAAACACTAACCTGGGGGGAGTGCAGGGACACATTTACTCCTCCATGTTAGCTCAAGGGAACCTCGCATTCATTTAAAGTGGGCCTGCTCTACAGTACCTTGATGACGTTGAGACACATGTTGATGACGTGCTTGGCGCTGGTGCAGTAGTCTCTGGCTCGGGAGTAGCACTTCAGAGCATTGCTGAGGTCCCCACAGTCCAGGTAATGATCCCCTAAGTCATCGTGGCCTCGCCTGGAGAACACAACCAGCACAAAGTTCTATGCAGGAGAACCAGGCCCCCTTCACACCTGGTAACTCATGCGTGTCAAGTTATCTTTACATAAATAGAACGCCGCTCTGTAACATTTTCAGATAAATAAATGCAATTTATCAGCTATTTATGGCTGATAAATTGAGGCAACCCAATAATAATTCATCTTAATCCGCCTTAATAAAAGTCTTTACATTTGTAGTTGCACAGTTCTTCCAAGTTTGGTTACACCAGTTGGGCATGTCACCTGAAATTCAATTGACGATTGGTACAGTGCTGAGACCAGCAAAGCTGCAACATAACTCCCAACTTTAAGAGGCCGGAGAAGCTTTAAAAGCGGCTGCTGTAAAGTCCCGATAAGCTGGGCTGGGCCTGTGTACCTGATGCTCTCCTTGATGGAGTTGCCCTTGTAGTTTTTCAGGTCTGTGTCCAGTTTCTCCAGCTTCAACAGGGCCTTCTTTCGGGTAGACTCGGCCCACGCTGAGTCCAGGGGAGGAGGCACAGCTGCCCCTTCAGGAACAGTGTCAGGTACACCCTGGATGTCCCTGAGAGGGAGCACACACTCTGTATTAGAGGCTGATCAATTTAAGGTATATTTATCAGTTCGTATCTGGAATTAACTGTGTATTTGAAACAAGCGTTACAACACATTGTGTTTTTGGTTTGAAACTTAGAGAGAGTATTGCCTCCCACACCCGAGTGCCATACTGTGTATGTTCCAAGGTCAGGATAGTCTGGTGTTGGACTCCCAGCCAGAAGCTCGTGGGTTAGTTGGCCTACCTGTAAGCATCCTTG
Source organism: Percopsis transmontana (assembly GCA_025447815.1). Classification (NCBI taxonomy): domain Eukaryota; kingdom Metazoa; phylum Chordata; class Actinopteri; order Percopsiformes; family Percopsidae; genus Percopsis; species Percopsis transmontana. The sequence goes on from JAOEHI010001097.1 coordinate 12,804, forward strand.
AGCAGGATGCCGAACCCCTATCTGCTCCATGTAATTGTAAGTCACTTACAACTTACTTACTAAATGACCTAATTGTAATTTGTAGGTCAACTAGACTAACCTGCGGGGGGGCAGGATGGTCAACTAGAGGGCAGGATAGTCTAGTGGTCTAGGTGTTGGACTCCCAGCCGGAAGGTCGTGGGTTCGAGCCCCAGAGTTGGCCTAC
>JAOEHI010001098.1:0-13008 GCA_025447815.1 Percopsis transmontana
AAAGCCTTAACGTGCCCACTCTCAATATAATTGTATGTTGAGTTTTACCAGCACTCATTTCATGAGGTGTGTTAATTTGATTTATTTTGTATTATGTGAAAGATATGGGCACTGAGCCCGACTGAGCCTGTACACCCTGGAATTTGATTTAGATGTAGTTTGAATTCTTGCTTATGGTTTAAATGATTAAACATTTAATATGCATATTTGTTAATCTGGCAATACAATCGATCAATAAGGTAATTTAGCAGACGCTTTTATCCAAAGTAGTTTACAGTGATGACAAGTATGACAAGGAGCAGATAGGGGTTAGACATCTTGCTGTTATCAGCGCTTTTATATTATTACAATTAGGTCATTTACGTACACACTTTTGGGTTATCCATCCATTTGTCTATGGATGGATAGACAGGACTCCAGGCATCATCCTAAATCTCTCCCATAGTAAGTTTTGACAGGTAGAAGCTGATTTACACAACAAACACTGGATAGTGTGCGTTACTCATCTAGAAATCATATTATGACGTCTGCTAGAAGCTAGTTACATAGACTAGGCTAAATTAAATTCAGTATAATTATTGAAATGTAAACATAAATCGCATACGGCTTGGACTTTTGTCATGAGTCTCTGTTTCTGAGTTATAAAGAAGTCTTCATCCCTTAAGGAGAGACTAAACAGGGACAATATAAGCTGCTCTGTGAGTGCTCTGTGTACATTATATTCACATAAAATTCCTAATTCTCAGTGTAGGCCAGACCTTAGATCTTACTTACTGGTCCAGCCCATCTCCTCCCAGCTAAACCACCCAACTGCACTGCACTATAGCAAAGAACTAGGAGCTACTCATTCCATTGTGCCGCACTGCTGCACCACCTGTGTCGTGATTAATATTGAGCAGGGTCTAACTGGCCGTGTGACAGGCGGTGCGCCCCTTGCTTGGTGAATGCTGATGCACTTTGAGGCTGGCCAGAAGGCAGACTCTCTTTATGGTCAAACAGCTTAAGCACCTGGCTGGTTGGGCTCTTGTAAACATGGTACACTGCTGGTTGGGTCCTTGTTTTGTGTGTTGTTTGAAGTAGAGGGCATGCAATGTTCAGTAGTGCAGGTGGGTGACTGGGCCACTTGACTGTCGGTCGACTGGGTCCATCTCTGTTGCAGCTTTTGATGAGCAATCGGGTACCGTGATGTGTGTGTATTTATTTATGCCACTCACCTGGTACCACTTCAGGCTGCAGCACACACGGAGCTAGTCGTCCATTCAGACAGGCAAGCATTATACACACAAGCGCACTCACATAGACCTAATTCCATGTTATTAAAGCCTCAGCACAGAAAAGTATGCCAAGTTATAATTAGTCAGCTTAGTTTGTTGTGGTTAATGTTTAACATGGTTAATACCCAATAGTTTATTGTTTTGTTAATTTATGTTTTTAAATCATGGAACTATAATGTGTTACAATGTTTGTTCCGTCTTTGTACTCTATGTGTTTTCAATAAACGAGCAGAATGCTATTCTCACCTTATGTCAAAGTATTCTTTTTAGAACCAACATAAGTACCCTACCCAAGTTAGTAAAAGTACAGTAAAAAACCTGCATGGGAGATTTGGGAGTTGTGCATAAAATAATTTTCTAAACACTGTATTTTCATATGCTGTTTATTTTTTGTTCTTTTTCTCTTTTCCCATTTACTTACTCTTTTCCCACACTGACATTTCTTGTATGTAGATTATCACAAGGCCTCATTAATAAAACTATATCTACACAAATATTAAATACATATATTCCGATTTATGAAACCATGTGTACAATCCTTCTTGCCATTTCTTAAACTAGAGACCAAAGCCCCAGACACACTGGCAGATACTATAGCAGCGATGTAGTGACGAGAGACCATGAAATATCAATGAAATTCAGAGACTTGTAGCGATGACAGGCGAAATAACTGTTGGCAACGTGAAGTCGGTGGGTACCGAGATAAACTAATCTCAACTTTGAGGCAACTATTAATAGGAGCAAACAAATGACCAACTTTTAGCTACAAAGAGAGAGGCGACAAGTGTTATGTGTCTGGCACTTTAAGGCTGGAGTCCAGTACATAAACAATTACGTTATTTAGCAGACGCTTTTTATCCAAAGCGACTTAAAATTTGTCAAAATAACACCCAGACCACTGGACTATCCTGCCCACTGTAATATAAAGCTGAAAACACAGCACAACACAACAAAGCACAACAAGACAAAAGGAGAATCACAATGGGGGGAATTTCAGAGAGGGCGGGTGAGTGAGTTGTGGGTGAACAAGACTAAATAAGCCACAGTCAGGTGCTGAGTTTTCAAGTGAGGGAGGGGTTGGTTGTGTTCTCGTGCTTTCAGGTGCGGGAGGGGTTTCTCGCGTCCTCGTGTTTGAAACCAAAACAGCGTTGTTTCTCTAATATCCGCAAAATAATCTCCGATTGCCCCTTTAAATAAGAGGGCATGTATACTGGTAGAAATGACCCAATTTAGCTAAACTAATTTAAATAAACTGCTCCAATTAAGTAAAAATAAACCAAGGTAACACTTGAAGAAGAATTAAGACAAGCTACTGCCTAATGCTTTTATCATTGAGTTACAGCTGTAACTGGTTCATTTATAAATATTTACTTTAATGTTAATACATAAAAAGCTGTGTTTTTTTTTTGTGTTTTTATTTTTAAATATGCTCGGTAAAATTTCAGGATGATTGATAATTGGTCATTAATTAGCATGAACATCGATCAAGGAATGTGCACCCCTAATTATTTATTGTTTTGCTATGCTTGGCTCCTTAAATTGGCTAGCCAACTAGCTCTACGTTCACTGCTGAACTAGGAGTTGCCCAGCCATGAGCTACATCTATTTGTAGGGCAGATTTGTAGGCGAGCAAAACAAAGGTCAGGGGTGATGGGGACATTGGTATTGAGGCGACAATAAGATGGGACTCGTTTTCTAGAGTGTAAATAGAAAATGACTCTTGACTTATAATATGAAATGCACAATAAAATATGCCTAAAGTATATCCTGCTTTTCTTTTTCTTTACGTGTGTTTTTAAAAACCCTGCTTTAAACTGTTCATGTATATGCCTATTGTGGGACAAAATCAGCATGATACAGTTATTAGATAATTAAAATGTTTAGCTTGATTTATTACAAAAATATATTTATTTAAATTGTAATAAGCAAAACAGCAACATTAGTTTAGTTGTAAAGTGTAAGCAATGACAGACCTGTAACAGTGGACAAGCTAATTGCATTATTCAGTAGCCTAATTGTAACAAATTACTGGCATCGAAGACGTAATCACCCTTTGCACAGCCAAATTGTAAATTTTTGTTCATTTAGCAAAGTATGTAGGTTGAGGTAAGTGATAAGCGATTCATACGTTTCTTTTGGCATTGCTTTCTGGCAGACTAGGCACGGGATGTGTGTTGCTGCCTCCCAGCAGTTAAAAACAACGCATTTGGTCTTTGCAAGCGGAAATGTACGTGTTTATTTGCATATAGAGCTGGGGAAGTGAGATCTGATTTAGAGTGATCTAGTGGAGGCACAGTCTAATGCCAGGTGTAAACAGACGTACTTAAAGCTGTCCACTTGGGATCGAATCACCCCGGCCGGATGTTAAGGCCAGGTGGGGGGGGGGTTTGCTCCATCTCTCCAGAGGTCACAGCAACGGGTCAAGGGAGTGTAGGGACAGAGCCTGGCTCCGTCTGTCTCCAACAGGCCTGGTTAGGTAAGGTGTCTGTTCAGTGTTCTAATCTGTGGGTAAAGTGGGTTTTACTGCTATCATGTGTTGGTTCAGTGTGCATATTTGGAAGTTCCTGAAGTGGGAAGTCTCGCTAGTATATGTTAATTTATATGTTTTGGGGTCACATAGCCTTTTAGTCTACCCCTCTTGGTATGGGAAAGATATTGGAAATGGTTTTCAACAAATAAAGGGTGGTCTTGTCACTAGGCTCAGAGAGAGAGGAGGGGTGACTGCTTTTCTTGTGGACTAAAGGTCACCTCTGCGGGCATGGCCCGCTACAATCTTAATATCTTTAAAAAATATATTTTATGGCAAAATGCTAATTCTGGTATTGGCCTATGCATGTTCACCCTAAAATATCCTGTCCAAATGGGAGGTTTTAAAATTGCTGAAATCATGCAATGATAGATAGAACTAGATCTTACACACTACCCCTTTAAGTGCTCATGTCCCTCAAAAGCTTGTCCATATAATGCCTCTCCTTTCAGCCTGTAAACTGTGACCTGAAGGAGCAGGGTCAAGAATACCTCCTGTTTACTGGGACATTTTTTCCTGTGGCGTCATAACCTTCAGGATGATGGCAGCACATTCTCTGGTTATACCCTTCTCTCAATTGGCTGCTTTCAGAGCTCCAAGAGGCTTCTATGTGCCCTTGAACTGCAGAGGCCAAGAGTGTCACCTCCACTGTCTATTTAGAAAAGCATTGCTTTTCTCCATGGCTCTGTTGTCTGGTATGTTGGCATTGACAGATAATGCTGTTAGCTGTCCCTGAAAAGTTTAAGTGTTAATTTGGCCTTTAATTAACATTAAAGGCCAATTGAACCTTTTTTATTCATAGGCTCATATGCCTGCTTATGTATAATTTCTGGACCTTTTGTATGTGTGCATGTGCACATGAATTTACCTTCCACCATCTGGGCACCTCCAGACTGCCACCATGGTTCCAGGCAAAAACTCTGTCAACGTGCCAGCTGGACTAGCTTGGCCCGACCTAGTCTTAGCTCGGACTGATGCCAAGGCCAGTGGTCTGGATGGTCAGGAAACCAGTGCCAGGGAGGTCTCAGCTTGTACTCAGACCTTGACTAGGCTTGTGTCAAGGCTCACCAGTGGTGGGAATTGTGGGGAAAAAACTTTTACTGTCTACCATCTCGAAAGCACGAACAATCCGGAAGGGCAGAAATTTATTTTCATTCATCCCTTTATGTTTGCGTATTTATTGTGTATTTATTAATGTGTGTATATATAAATATCCCAAAAGCAATTGCCTCGCAAATCGTCATGTGTGGCATTCTGCAAATCGTATTTAATAGCACCATATTGTTATTGTTGTTTGTAAATACCCAAAGCCACAAAGACACACATGTACACACAACTCACCTCTTCTTCAAGTTTAAAGATAGGAAGTTTGCTTTTTTACTGAAGGATATGTGATCATGATTAATAAAATCCAGTGTCAGTGTGTTAACAATGCAGTGTGTCTGGTTAACAACAGACACATTGCATTGTTGGATGCAGCGTGTCAAAAACCTACAGACAGCTGTGTGATTGGTTGCTTGGCTCCAGGTTTAACATGCCACGCTATACCATGGGTTGGATATTGCTATGCTGGTTAAGCATTGACAACCATTTGGGGGAAACACCCTAGTTTGGCCAACAAAAAAATTTCGGCGTAATTATCCAATCTAGAAACATTATTTTGCTGTGACATCAAAGACAGAAAAACAAGACAGCAAAAAGATATTGCACATAGGAATGAAGGTGGGAGTGTTCGGAGAGTGCAGCCCCCCTGCAGCATTGAATTATTTTAAGGGCTGATATGATTCTTCAAAAACATTGTCTCACTTGTGGGTCTCACTTGTGCCTCGATCCTTAGTTTCATCTAATAATGTTATGTGGCATACATATGACAGTATTTGTTTTCAAGTGGAGTATGATAAAGTTAAGTGAGGAAGAGCAGAGAGAGTGAGAACTGGTGTACTGGCAGAATGGCTTGTTATGCAACGATGCACTTCCAAATTTATTAGATACCATGACAACATTGACTCCTTCAGCATACGCAGAATTATATCACTCATTAGGGTCTCAGGTCATCTGGGACATCATGTAATGTGGGGCACAAACTTTTTCTTCTATATTGCCTGCTCTAACAATAGCAAGTCCACATTTGTCATTTACCGAGACAGCAGAGAAGGTGTACGATCAAAATCATGTGACATAAAACTCATGGGGACGTGGCAAACGACACATAGGTGGCTTCACATGGAAATTGTGTGGTAAATTCAAAGACATATGTTTTTACATTTGCAACATTTTAAGAATATAAATCTGGCTTAAATAAAACAATGCTAATAATTCGAATTAAACTGTGTTTGACATATTAAAGTGAATATGTCAAATCTAAAATTCCATGCTCAACATGACCAATAATAAAGATAAATTCCATACTTGCACGGTTGACCGTTAAGGAAAATATAAATGGATCTGAGACACAACAAAAAAAAATCAAAATGAGTCGTTTGAAAAGAAGCCCAGTGTGGGACCATGCTACCAATTGATATGGTTGATGGTCATGGATTTCAAGAACTTATACATTTTATTGAACCGGAATATAAAATCCCCTCCTGAACAACTGTTACGCGTCGGATTGAGAAACACTACGACCAGAGGAAAACTAGTTAAAATATTTTCGTTTCATTGTGTCAATTGTTTAATTTATTTTTCCTTCAGTTAATGTACTTGCTTTAAAAATGCACAATAAAATTTCACGATGATCGATAACTGATCATTAATTTGCATGAACATAGATCAAGATTAATGGAATGTGCACCTCTAATTCCTAATTATTTGTTTTGCAATGCTTGGCTCCTTAAATTAGCTATCTAGCTAGTTCACTGCTGCTACAAAATAATTAGTCCAGCCTTTTCAGATCCATTCAAACATAACTGACAACACAACTCAAAAACTTACATTTTATGACGGGGCCATTAAGATCAAATAACATACAAAAAAGATGGGTATTGTCATTATATTTTGAGGTATAGAAGCTTGGCCTGCATAAATTAAACATAAAGTTAGGCTTTCCTGGGGATGAAGCATAACTGTTGTTAGTAAACTAACCCAGATTACCAAGTGCAGGCAGGAAGATTTGATGTTGGAAGCTGTACGTTCTGTATACACGAATGTTCGGAAAACGAATGCAGTACATTCCTTTTTTTATGAAGCATAACTGTTCCTAGTAAACTAACCCAAATTACCAAGTGCAGGCAGAAAGATTTGATATTGGAAGCTGTGCGTTCTGTATACACGTATGTTCAGAAAACGAATGCAGTACATTCCTTAGATAAAAAAAACTAAAAGGTGTGACATTACTCCTGTGAGTTTTTTGACATGGGTTAGATAACATCTTGGGGATTTTAGAAAAGTTTTGGGTGTTGTACCCAAGTGTATTGGTTTGATGTCTAAAAATGTAAAAATTGTTCCAGAGTTCACTCTATACCCATTAGGCTTGTACTCTTGTAATCTGTGATAGCCTGTTCTATGGTAAGCCACAGATAGAAATCTATCTGTTTGTGTAAGAGACATGAGGTTTTTATTTTTTTTTGTTTATTTTTAAACAATGTATTAGGATGATCCCAAGCAGAACTCTTCCACATAACTGACTTGTGTGCAGCTGTGTAATAATTGAGAGAGAGACAGACAGAGAGAGAGAGACAGAGAGAGAGAGAGAGAGAGAGAGAGAGACCATTGCACATTTTTCACGTATATATATATAATTGGATTTATAGTTAATATATATATAATTGGATTTATAGTTAATATATATATATAATTGGATTTATAGTTAATATATTTAAATATATATATTTTTATAATTTTTAAATGTATATTATATTTTTTTAAATATGCAGAACTTGAACCTAACTACTGCTTCTTTTTATTAAATTCATCAATTACCCTGTCTGTATGCTTCTTGTAATGTATTTTTTTTCTGAACAACAATGTCTTTACCATGCACTATTCTGTTTAAGGGTATATCGGAGAATCACGTTATTTGGGGGGTGGGGGGTCTCGTGTTTGGTACTAAGTCATCCGGGTATTAATTGTGTTAGCATCGCAGCTGTTGGCATTGGCCAGGACCAGATTGAGAGTGCTACAGGGCCCTTCTGCGCTCTCCCTTCCACTAGGATGAACTTCTAGACTGCCCCGTTCCCACAGATTCCGTATTTCTGCCTTCCTATCTCTTATTCTCAGTGCCTTCGCAACTGCATGTTGAAGGTTAAAATCCCATATATAGTAGCTATATATTATCAATCTAGTTTATTATTCTTTCAATGTCGAGGTTAATACATGAAATCAGTATTTGACATTGTGTGAAGGATTGCAGGCATTTAACATTATCCCCCTGTGCTTCTGTCCATGTTAAATGTATTTTTTTATTTTCTGATTCCACAACTGGAATATGTAATGAGCAGTATAAAGATGGGATATGTAATTTGGCCCAGTGTGGTAAACCATTTACCAGTTTAAATATTAATATATTCACACACATACTGCCAGGAGAAATCCTACTATACTGCCTGCAAAACACACGTATACAGTATGACCTATCTCCGACCTGTGTGTGTGACCTATGACCTACAAATACAAAACATTTGTTTCCCTGTGCCACCTTTGAACACCATTCTGCAACAGTGTTTCAATTTCAAAATCTAATCGAAGTTGAATGGTCTTTGCTATACGCACAAAGGAAATTCCATGTTAGATCTCCTTTAGGTTTTAATCAAATAAAGTTGTGCTTAGTTTTTCATGTTGTCTTAGCAAAGGATGTTCAGAGAGATAACAAGCTTTATTTTTTTTTGAAGAAGAAGACTTAAACTCTTCTAAAAATATTTGACTCATGTCCATGCTGACCAGTAACATGTCCTTTTTAAATGGGTGCTCTGCCCATCAGCACAACCTGTTCTGTGGTTGTGTGGCTGGCACTGCCCAACAGGTTGCCATGTCTAAAGCCATATATGTCCATATGCCCTCCACATCTGTCCCCACATCTGCCTCCTTCATGGACAGACAGGGGACTCAATGAATCTCCCCCTAACCATTCAGGCATTAATGTCATATATACAGTTGGCACAGCCTTTACCATGATTTGCATTTAGCGGGCTCATATTGTAAATGTGTTCATACCACACGCATTATTTCTGCAGACCTTAAACTCTTCCTCAACGATTAAGTGGATTGATCTGTGTTGTGTTACCATAACATTATTAGCAGTAACACATACTTCATTTATGTGACGCATGTAATTACTGGTTATGACATGCAGGTCCTCGCAACATTTTTATGAATTTCTATCAGCAGCCCTTTAATTTTTTTGTTCCGCTGTATTTTCATAAATCGCAATTTTAACTCTTCTTTAAGACAACAAAAATGTTGTCTTATGCCACTTTAAGCAGTTCTGTTGTATATTTTACTTATGAGAAGTTCTGTACCAGTTACCCTTCAGATATGGCACAGTTGGAAATTCTCTTGTAGAATTAATACAATTAATAATAAAATATATACAATTGGGATCACAACATTAAGAAAGATACCTTTTAATATGAGAAAAAATAACATGAAACAAATTGTGCATTAAAGTAATTAACTGAATTAACTGTTTGATCTCTAAGAACACCTTTGGGTTTATTGCCAGACATGTAACAATGTCTGAGGTGTGTGGAGCACCTCAACCTATAAAAGATGGGAGGGATTTAGCAGGCAAACACAAAAAGACCTTGAGAAAGTTTAATGGTAATTTTTCTCCCTGTTGATGTGTACATTTTTTATGTCATTGCATACCACTGGTTGCTTTTTCTTGACATTCTTGACATTGTGTGGGTGTATGTATCAACCAGCCCAGTCTCATGAGATCGCCATCAAATGGTGATGCCTGTACAAAACAGTTATGTATCACCGTTTGACGAATTGACGAATCGTCGGATAAATTACGTATAATACTTTTGTCAAAATGTTGACAAATTTCTAGCTAAATACAGAATCCCATTTACTTTCGTCAACATGTAGACGTGAACTCGAATCGTTAACATTTTGACGAATGTTTGAATTATGTTGTTTAATATATTTTCATTTTAATGGGGATTAAAAATTGTGTTTGCTGATGTACAGAAATATTAGTCTATTCTGGCGTATTATAGTTTCGGTCTAATAGGGCCAATTATAGATTGCTCTATTTATATTTATATAATCTTTAATATTTTTACAAAATATATTTTAAATGACATCAAAAATAGTAATGACATCTAACTAAATAAAACAATTTATTTGGTTGTAGTTTTATTTTTGTCTGCTTCATTAAATAATTTCAGCATACATGCTGACACTTTCCAATTTTGTTATATTATAATGTATTATAATGAGAGATGAGATGAGAGATGAGATAATGTATTATTATAAATATTATTCTGTGATTCACGGATATTATCAAAATTCAGTAAAATCTCTTTGTTACAATATAAAAAAAATTAATTACATAATTTACTACATTTTCATAAAAGAGATTTTCATCTTTTATCCTTTTAAGATTTGTTCTAATTTTGTACTTATTTCAAACAGAAAAGAAAACATTCTCCTTCAGTGGAATAAAATGTGCAAAGCACTGTGTAAACCAGTTTTTATCAAGCTGCTATACAAATGTTTTTTGTGCACTTGTCATGATACAAGTGTTATTTAAGTGTAATGATAATTATCATCATATAATATAAGTGTAATAAATATTATCATTATTATAATTACACAATAACATGCATATTAATAATACATGTGTAGATTTATTATTATTGCTATTATTATCACTCTTATAATATTCAAAGGAGCAAGTAAGAGCCCTGGTGATAATAAAATATTAAAACAAATGCATTTGTTTTCAAACATTAAATATATCTTGACCCCAAAAAGTCAGAAGTCTGGAGGGGTAGCACTAAAGCCGTATTAAGGATTTTTGGTCAATAATGTGACAATTTGTCTTATTTTGAAGGAGATGATCCACCTTCAAGATCCTGTGATACATTTAACCTCTAACCCTGATATAGCAGAAAGTGAAAGGTTAACCAAGGGCATTTTTGATCCTATTAGATCTTTGTTCATATACAGTAACCCTAATGTAACCTTAACCTTAACCTCTAACCTTAATTTAACCCAAATGTAAACCCCAATCCTAATGTTACCCTAATTTTGCCCATAATGTAAACCTAATTTAAATTAGGGTTTCTAATAAAAAATGACCTGTTGAGTATTTTTGGCCAAAAAACTAAACAGCTTGATTTTTTTTTTTTACTTCCCTCAAATGTATTCCTCAGATCTATTCTAACATATGTCAACTTGAGCTTAATTGGTGGCTCCTATGCTGAGACCCACCTCAAACATACATTTTTGTGATTTCTGACGACTTTATGCAAATCTAACAATAGCAAAGTAAATCACATAATGGTCAAAGTGACAGTTGGACTTATGAATCACGTTTGGAGGAAAAGCTCTCTTTTTCTGAGAAAAAAATAAATAATAGTAAAGTAATAGAAACAATAGTAGATTGGAACTTTCAAATTCAGACTTGTCATGTTCCAAATTTAGACCAGGAACTGACTCTGAAGTTAAATTACTAAGTTAATTTGATTTTATTTGTCCCTCTGGTATGAAATATAGGGTTTTTACTTTTTATGTTCACTTTGATATGACATTTATTGAGATAGTGGATAATTGTGAATTTTTATTTGCTTGATGGATACTATCGTTGCCGCTTTGCAGAGGTGTTCTGTGGATGTCTTTTGTGGGCTGATTCCAGCCATTAAACGTGTGTTTTAGAGAGCCACTGGGGCTTGAGAGCTTTCATCGCAGTTTGATTTGTTTGATTTCATTAGAATCAGTTTCAGTCAACAAAATTATTAAAATAATTTTTCTGAAAAATTACAAATTACTTTCATATTAAATATTATAAAATTACTACGAGAGTTCTACTGTATTCACGATTCTGATGAAAATGCAGTGTCTGATTAACTTCATCCCGAGATACCCCGGTACCGGGGTCGCCCTTCCCCTTCTCTCAAACAATGAAGTCGTAAGCCATTTAAACATGTGTGAAAACAGTCATGTGACACACCATTGGAACGAGAAGGGTCTCAACTAGGAAGCTATCGAGCCCATTGTTGCCCGAATTAAACATAATTTCAACCTTAAACAAATAAATAAGCATATCGCATGCTAAAAGATCGTAATTTATTTTCCAACGCTATCTACACAAACGATACACAGATTCCAACAGTGTAAGCCGTTTGCTTCTATGACGAACACCCATTGAACTAGCCGTAAAAGAACTTACATAAACAATTTTTATCATAACAACAAACTGTGTCTTACCTTTGTTTTGTTACCAAAAGTTGTATTTGATTGAATAAAACCACTTGTAACGTAAATCCCATAGTCTCTCTATCATTTTGAGTCAATTATTAAAGGGACTTCTGGTTTGTAAACATGGACCAGGAAGTATTTTGCACATGAAGTGGGTAGTCGCTTTCCATCACAGCACGTGTGCGTATTGCCATCTTTTGGACCTAAAATGTAGTCGCACTGCATTGAAAGTCAGTTAGATCAATTCTATTGGTTCTGCCGTTTAAATAGAGGTGTCACTTGTCAAAATTGACCAATGGGTTGTTGAGATAGCAGCCTGCGTGTTTGTCATGCATTTCAATGGCAGTGCGTATCTGCGCACGGCCCTTCCAGGACAGGGCTGCTAATGTTTAGTTTTGAAGGCATTTTAGGCAGTACTTTGTACATATACTTGATGTTACAAGTAAAAAAAAACATATACTGTATTTATTTACATTTACAGCATTTAGCAGACGCTTTTATCCAAAACTACTTACAATTAGTACATTTGTCAACAGTTGAACCGGTTAACCACCAGTTATTTTTTTTTTGTTTTTTTTTTTTTAATAGAAAGGGAGGAAATGAGGATAGAATAAGTATTGTTAGTGTCATTAGTGCTATGAAGTAAAGAGATCAGTGACTAAGGTACCGAGATGGATTTTGAAGAGGTGAGTCTTAAATCTCTTGCGGAAGACTGGCAGCGATTCTGCTGTTCTAACCGCTGCGGGAAGGTCATTCCACCACTGCAGCGCCAGGACAGAGAAGAGTCTGGACTGGGCTGTACGACTCTTACGCGCTGCTTTTAGCGACGGAGGTGCCAGCCTG
>JAOEHI010001099.1:0-13007 GCA_025447815.1 Percopsis transmontana
TGATTGGTTTATTGCACGTTACGCCCAAACCACACCTAGCTACTTCAGACCAACCTATTTTAGATTTGCGTCGGGCGCAAAAGTCATTTATCCCGCCGGTATAATAGCAACAGCGCCCGAGATCCGCCTACAAAGCTACTTGCGTTTCGCGTTTGATACTTGCGTTTCAGATCGTTAAAATAGGGCCCAAAATGTCTTCATTTCCTATTTTGGGTGAAACCTGAAGGCTTTAACTTACCCGGGCAGAAGCATGAAGTTGAGGCAGTCGGCCCTGTCTCTCTCAGCCTTGTAGAGGGCGGTTCTCTCCTCCACCAGGTGCTCCAGGTTTTTGGAGTACATTTGCAGGCGTCTGATCAGGTTGTCCATGTAGCTTGTGTTGCCCTGCTTATGGAAGTTACTGGACGAAAGGAGAGCGGTTCATTGTTTCACAATGTACACACAGTATTCAACAGAACAAGTAATGACAAAATGCATCAATACCTGAAGATCTTCCCCAAACAATTTTCTACCTTCTTGAAGTCAGGTCTTTTCTCTGGGTCCTCGTCCCAACAGATTTTTATTATCATGTACACCTGGGACAGAGAGATTGCTAAACTTGTCACACTATCGAAGACACCCACACACAGGCAGACATCAACTGGACTAAATTTAGTCTCACCTCCAGTTCTTTCTCTGATGCTGTCTCAAAGTTGAGGTCAGGTCTGAAGTAGGACATTAGGTCTGGATATTGAACCCTGGACAACTTTTCTGTAAGGAGACAGTAGGAACTTGTATTGTTCCTGTACTTAATCACTGTTAATCTATCATGCATGGGCAGTGTGTATGTTTTTTGTCGTGTGCGTGCAAGAGACACCTGTGCGCCCGGAGCAGCGTTCCGTGTGGAAGGTGTCCTTCCTGAGGACGATCTCCTGAGCAATGACGGCAAAACTGTAGACATCTCCTTTCTGAGAGATGCCATCTTTCCTCAGGTGCTCGGGAGCCGTCCAAAGGTCTGACAGGAGAAGGGGGAGGGAGGAGCCGTGAATAGATGACAAGAAGAAGAAACATTATACTAGACCAAAAAGGAAGAACAGTGAAGTCATATTGACACCAGAATAGTACAACACTAGATAGATACTTGTTTACTCAATAAAAGTAACAGTAAATACAAGTAGATCACAATAAATGTGAAAGTAAACTATGGAATTACCTCTGGTGGGGTTAAGAATAGTGTTGCAGCCAAAGTCAGTGATCTTAACCACCATACGGTTGTCCACAACACAGTTGGTGGACTTGAGACGTCCGTGGACCTGAATGTCGCTCGAATGGAGATAGGACATTCCCTACATGGGAGATGTCAGGTCAGTTCATTCAAACAAAGCAGCTAATATGTAAGTCCTGAGAAATACCATCCTATTATCACTGTTACACTACTGCTATTACTACTATTACTACACTGGGCGTACTACACTTACAACCATTATTGTTAATATTATTATTAATAATTATTATTATTCTTGTACAATTATTAATAATAATAATCAATGTGAAAAGGCAGAGTAAAGGTACACTCCAATGCTTGCACGCAACACAAGGGTAATTGTAACAAAAGGGTAATTGCGGACCTCTGCAATAATGTGCACACTGGTAAAGTGGTTTGTCCTCATCAAAAGAGTGAACGTATGGTTCAAATAGTTTTTTCTGGAAATGCACAATGTACCATACAGTGTCATCTGTCACACTTTATCTATACAGTAACATAGCCCTTTTATGTCCTGAAGTCATCTTCTCTGCAGAACACAGAGGTTTCTCTCTCACCTTGGCGATGTCGTACATGACGGAGATTTTGAACTCCCAGTCCATGAAGGTCTCCTCTGGATACGAGACCTTATCATTCAGCACTCGCTGGCAGAGGATGGCAGGACAGTGTTCAGGCAAGCATTGCATGCATGGGGGACAGTGGGTTTTAAATTAGAGGGGGAAAGTGTGTGTGCGAGAGAGAGTGTGTATTTCAGATTCCTAGATCCTTTGAATGTTATTGCTACTATATTGTTTAATGTTCCAATAATATCATTTAAAATAAGATAAAATAACCCATACCTACCCTGAGCGACCCCCTCTCTCCATACTCAAACACTCCAAACACCTGTTCAAACTTTAATGTGCCATAGAACTTGGTCAGGTTGCAATAGTCAATTCGGAGGAGCTGCAGGGGAGGAGCACAGGAAGATAGGGGGCGGCTGATTTACGCAGGCATACTTCAGTAGAATAATACAATGTACTGCCTACAGAACCTACCAGATGGGAAAATATGTTTAGTGGCCATAGCTCCAACTCTAACAAGGAACACATAGATTTGAGCATGGGTCTCTAGGAGCAGGTGTGTGTGTGTGTGTGTGTGTGTGTACTGTATATAGGCTACACTTACTGAGTTTAGCTCCATCTTCTGAATTTCACTGAAGTTCCCATCTGAGTGCTTCAACTCTTTGAGTATCACAATCTGAAACCATAGCAACAGCACCAAACCTTAGACCACTAAAAATAACCATAACTAAAATCCTGTCCATTGGACAGACATCCCCCACGGGGTCTGTTATAAGAGGGTGTTGTGTAATCTTACCTTCTTATCGTACCGTGCACAGCGGATCTTCTGACTTTTGTCTTTCTTCTCATCTTCAATCTGGTTGGGGCAGATGTACAAATACGTGGATTGAAAATAACCACAATGTTGGTGTTGTATAGGAAAGCAGATGCCTTTGTAGAAAGCACAATAACTTTAATATACAACCCCAATTCCGAAAAGTTGGGACAGGAAAATGCTAATAAAAACAATCTAGCACCCTCACTCTCTGCTTACGCAGTCATGCACCTGTAATGGCCAAAAACATGCCCCGAGCAGGGTTAGATGTTCTTCCTAACCTTGAGAGAGATGATGTTGCGTTCATTATGTTCAAGCAGCGTGACGAGTTCACAGGGGATATGAGACCACCGTTTCCTCATCCGACGGCCTTTCCTGTTCTGCCTGGGTGGAGAAGCAGCGTTGTCACTGGAAGGCTGTGTCTAGGCTTCCTTGCTAATTATTGGCACAAGTTCATAAGGACGGGATTTGAGGGTCACATCTCACCTCTTTTTGCTAATAGAGCACCCATATATTCAACTCAATTTGTGTTTGCTTATGCTACATTAAAAAACACAATGGATGCTTTGAATGATTTTGATAGGACAAGTTATTGTTGAATGGAGCAGAAAATATGCAAATAGTGCATTGGTTCTCAAAAGAACCAATCACAAAGAAGGTGTCAGTTGTCCCGCCCTAACAGGTGCCACAAAGCTGATATGGTACAGTAAGGGAGATGTCAATCAAGTGGGGTCTTTTCAAGTGGGGGTTGTATGGTATATTTACCTACTTTACCTATGTATTGCTCACCTATAGAAGATGAAAGCAATGCTGGTCACAACGACCACAGTGACAGCCAGCACGATGATGACTGTAATGTCATACTTTGCCATGCCTAAACAGCGTGAAAGAAAACACAGCAAGTTGGTTCTGTGCCACGAAACAGCCCCACTACAGGAAGCAGGAAACAAGGGTTTGACCTCATTAACAAACAGAACCCTCCTATTGTCTTAAGAAATACTAACACCTTTTGGGTCACTATGACCCGGAGGACAATTGATCTCATAACTAAACTAAACCTTTGAATACAAATGTGAAATTTAGTCATATAAAAACATGAGCTGTTTTGTTAACTCTCTAGCACTCCCCAAATGTCCCATGCACAGCAAAAACATGAAAAATGTTTTGTATATAGGTCAAATTTTCATAAAATTACCCAAAATACAACTCTTACTTTTTAAAACGGTCTCAATATAAACTATCTCAATATAAGGTCTATAGTGCCCCCTTTTGAAGTGGCCAATTATTACAAACCTAATGTTCATATTTTGTAAGAGGGAGAAGATAAAGCTATAAACTTATGAATACCAATGGTTCATTATGACCCCAGGACAAATTTAATGATTTACCTCCTAGTTAGTCTTGCAGGGGCCAGACGTGAATATAACATTTTGTGAAGAGAATAAGCCTGAATATACGTCTGGCCCTACTAAACTAATTCCACAGACAGACAGAAAAACAAAGGAGTGGCAGGTTTAAAGCAGAGTTTGTCAAAGTTTGTGAAAGGATGTTTTCTACAACTATATCCACTCAAAAATATAATTCTGTCAAACTTCCGCAATAGAGTTCCGCAATAGTTAATAGATAGCAGGTGGTCATGCTCCTAATTGCAGTCACAGGAAAAATGTAACAGCAACTACTACTACTGCTACTTTTTTCTTATATTTCCTGATTCCTGATAAATATCTTCCTGGAGTTTGATCCCAAACACTGGATGATTGTGTTGGTATATAATCAGTCTTATCTGAATTTAACGATAATAATAAATAGCTTGCAGTGGCACAAACTGTCACAAATCAGTGTGTGTGTAAACCAAACCGTATGGTCCATCGTAAGGTAGCTTGTTTCCCCAGATGAAGGAAGGGTTCGATGTCACTATGCTAGTGTGGTGGTCCTCAGTGTTGAATGTAAACAGAGTTTTATACTGAAGATAAAGAAATAACACATTATTTAGATTAAACACAAAACACATGCAGTACTTCAACAACTTAACTTAACTAGAAAAGTATACATTTTCAAAGATGTCCATATAAAAAGAAGGGCCCAAGGACCCTTTCTGAAGTTGAAGTTGAAGTTGGGCAAACTGCATTTACTCATAGAACCAATCATAAAGAATAAGTGAGTTGTCCTGCCCTAGGAACTCGTGGCCTGTTTTAGGGAGGGTGGTACCTTTAGGTGGTTTTCCACTGCAGGAACCAACCCTGTAGGAACTCTTTCAGGGCCGTTTTTCGGGGGCCATAGAAGTAGGCCTACCTACTCCGGGCTGGGTACCTCTGAACAGCCCTGAAAAACTACTGGGCGGGGTTCTTAAGCATGTAAAAAATATTAATTTCCAGCTAATCTCTTTTTACACAAATATTGTGCAGGGAAATGTTTGCGCCAATAGAAAATATATTTATGACATATCGCTGACTGTAGCTATTTTCGCTGTGTCTGAACAACCAGGAAATATCCTAGACAAGTGAAACTCATGAGAAGTGTGAAGATGTGTCTGTTCAATATACAAATATTTTTTTTTACAATTCAATACAATTTTTCATTCATTCAGAAGACGCTTTTAAGCGACTTATAATTAAATGGTGCTATTACATGGAGCAGATAGGGGTTAGGCATCTTGCTCAAGGATGCTTACAGGTAGGCCAACTCTGGGGATTGAACCCACGACCTTCCGGCTGGGAGTCCAACCACTAGACTATCCTGCCCCAATTAACAGATTTTCAGATAATCGGTTAATTACATCCTCATTGTGCATGTAGAAGACATTGTTTTAAAGATCTCTAATTCCAAAGCACTCTGGCATATGGTCTGCATCTAGAAATAGCAGAGGCCCACTGCGAAGCGTCTGCAAGAGGAGAAAAGTATACTTTGAAGAACCCAAGCATTTGTTAGCATACTTTGGCTATGTCAACTCCAGAGACTTGAGGTAATGGAAATGGAAAGGCTGAAAGGGACGATTAGGGGGCCATTCCTGTACAAGTTTGCACTACCTGGGAAGTGCCCCGAATTTCTGCAGTGGAAAATCGGCAAATGAGTGCCAAGTGGAATGTGTACACCAAACAGTCCTGGTCTAATTAAGCAGAATTAACTCAAATTACT
This sequence comes from Percopsis transmontana, assembly GCA_025447815.1. Lineage (NCBI taxonomy): Eukaryota > Metazoa > Chordata > Actinopteri > Percopsiformes > Percopsidae > Percopsis > Percopsis transmontana. Next base: position 5,753 of record JAOEHI010001099.1, read on the forward strand.
CCCGATTATAACAGGTTATTAGGGTAGGATAACTTTGGTGGAATTTAAGATGTGATTTAACACACCTTATTGTCTGTTGTGGTGTAAATGATAGAAAAGTTTACATCTCTGTCTCCTTGCTCATCAAGTTTGTAGTTCCCAGCAATGCCTGCACAAAAATATGTCAAATTTCTTCATTATTCATTATCCATATCTCACACACTTATCTTAAACACTGTCATTTCAGGTGTTGTAGTTTTATCCAGGCCTCTGAAAACTAGCTTTATAGCAATAAACCTAATGTGATGTGTTTTGCTGTCAATATGTAATATGTAATTGTTTGTCACACCCTGAATAGTGTCACAACCTCCCGCCTCCCCTAGTCCCTGTGTCGGCTAGCTCCAGGCCTGCTAGCCTCCTGTCTGCCCCATTTCCCAAGCTGGCTAGTGCCAGGTCTGCTAGCCTCCCGTGTGCTAGTTCGAGCTCCCGAGTCAGCTGGCATCAGGCCTGCTAGCCTCCCTTCGTCCCCGGCTTCCGTGTTGGCTAGCGACAGGTCTGCTAGCCTCCCTTTGTCGCTGGCACCCGTGTCGACGAGCGTCAGGCTTGCTGGCTTGTCTCTGGTTCCAGCCTCCATGCCAGCTAGCTGCCATCCGGCTAGCTCCAGGCCCACCAGCTCACCCCACATTCACCACCAGCTCAGCTTTCAGTTAGCAAGCCCGCAACTGGAAGGCGGTCCGCAGTACTATGCCGTAGCCTTCAGCGTTCCTGCACCTCCACCTCTCAGCAGCCCAGTGCCCTGACCAACGCCACTGCACACCTGTGCTCAGCCCCCGAACCAGTTCAGGAATATCCTGTTTCGGGGTGGGATCCTGAGTTCGAGTGGGATTCCCGAGTCCGAGTCCGAGTAATCCCGCTATTAGATAGTACCCCCTGTGCCGCCTAGCTATCTGCCCCGTTAGCAGTTCCCGAGTGTTCCATAGCCACCCAGCATTCAGCCCTGTTTCCAGCCCCAAGTACCCGCTGTGCAGCCCAGCTATCAACCCTGTTACCAGCTCCCGAATGCCCCAGAGCTGTCCAGCATCCAGCCCCGCTTCCAGCCCCTAGTTCCCTCTGTGCAGCCCAGCTATCTGCTGCGTTACCAGTTCCCTAGTGCCTCCAGTGCAGCCCAGCCATCAGCCTCACTACCAGCCCTGCTACTAGTTCCCGAGTGGCCCACGATCAGCCCCGCTTCCAGCCCCAGGCACCCCTTAGATTCCCTCTAGACCCCCATCATGTTCCCTGATCGCCCCTATTGTGTTCACCTGTGCTTCCCTTGTCTCCTCCAGGTGTTTCCCCTCGTTATCCTCTGTGTTTAACTGATCTATTCTGTATTTGTAGTATCTCTTTATCTATAACTTTTCTCATGTAAAGCGCTTCAATTGCCTTATGGGTGCTGTACAAATAAACTTGCCTGGCCTAAAAGCCACACCCCACCTCTCTCTCTCACTTTGCAGATGTTTCCACATGCTCACCATTGAAGGATGTGTTCCTAAAGTAGTGGGCTATAGTTTCCACATCGATCGTACTGTTTGGCTCAGTCTTTCTCACTACCTCACCAATAAAGAGCACAGCATCATGATAGGCTGCCGTGTAGTCATTCATCTGGAGAGAGAGAAAGAGAGAGAGGGAAGGAGGGCACTATGTAAGATTGAAATGACTTTGCTAAAACTTGCTTCTATCGACTTTCCTTCTCGTTACCCTTCCCCATGTCATTGCTTTACTCATACCTTTATTGACGTTGAAGTCTGAAAAATATTCCTTCCTTACGCTCTGTTAGAAGATTAAGCACTTTACTTCTATTTAGACTGTTAGCAATTGTTTTGAGGATTGAATGATATATTAATGGGTAATGTATGTTGTAAAATGTATAGCTAAATTATCCCTGATGACATGCTACTGTCATTATTCGGACAGAATGTTGTTTGCTTATGATAGCTGGTGTATGACCTATTCAGCTACAGTATTTACAAATATACTGATTGTAAGTCGCTTTGGATAAAAGCGACTTACAATTTGCTACATGCTGTAAATGTCAATGTAAACAACAAAAGATTATAGTCAAACCCAGTGTGTTCGTTTGACCGGGGTGGACTGGAGGCTGCAATATGAACACGTGTTCTCTCACCGTTATGTTATTCCCCAGGTGTGTGTCTACCGTGTAGTTCCTGCTGTTAGGCATCGCCAGCACCAACACGTTCTTCATAGACGGAATGGAAGATGTGTTGGTGTAGTATTTATCACTGGAAGGATTCAGAGCCGTGTAAAAACACCAGCAAACACAAATGTTAAAGAGCGCAATTTCACTTAATGGCATATCTGTTGGAAAGGCTGCTTTTAAACCATTTGTTAATGGTCAAGACACTACTGTCTTCTAGTTTGTCTTAGTATGAGAATGTGTGTGTTTGTGTGTGCGTGTGTGTGCGTGTGTGACATAGGACACTGACTTGTAGAGATCAATGAGGATGTACAGAACATCACTGCCGTCTGCCTCAGAGCTGCTGTTCTTCATGTCCACAATGTCTTGAGGCGACCCGCAAACAATGATCACTGCAAACAACGGCAAGTGGGAAGTCACAACGACAGCTCACAAAACACGAGGGCAAATCAGAAAACACAATGACAAATTAAAAAATTGTGTTTTCCGATTTGTCATTGTGTTTTCGGATTTGTGGTTGTGGTTTTAGTTTTGCCCTTGTAATTTCCGATTTGTTGTGTTTTCTGATTTGTCATGGTATTTTCTCATTTGTTAATTTGATTTGCAATTTGTCATTGTGTTTTCCTATTTGCCATCGTGTTTTGTGAGTTTTTGTTGTGATTTCCTATTTGCCGTTGTGTTTTTTGATTTGTTGTTGCGTTTTCCTATTTGTCATTGTGATTTGCACTTCAGCACCACTGTAAAAGGGTCAGTGGAGCTATTTCACCAAAAGGCACACATTCAGCCAGAGGGATACCTAACAGTTGAAAAAATTGTCTCCACTTTGGCCCCAGTGGCAATAAAACACACACTATCCCTTTAAGTGACAGAAATACTATTCCTAACACACACACACACACACACACACACACAGTTTCATTTAAATAATAATCTGAAAACAAATAATGTTGCGTTCGAATTAATAGAATAGACACATTCACTGCAAGAATAAAATACTTACAGTTGCTCATCCTGGTTGTGGGGGAGAGCAGTACTTTTTTAAGATCCTCAGAATTGTGTAGAACCAGAATACCTGGTTGATATTTGGTTGAAAAGTTGCCTTTGTCCAATGCATTTATATACCTGTAGATTAGAAGGTAGATGTCACCACAATAAAATAGAAAGGTCAAGATGGTTGCTTCGATAAGCTATGTAAATAGTGGGATTATATGTGCCTTTAAAGATGAGGATAAAAAAAGTGAAGATTTTCCACATAGTAAATGTAGTGTGAACTGGGTGCATTTATGTTTCACTCTACTCTCTAAAGGGACACTCCAATTTCCGGAATTACCAGTGTACGGAAATACCCTTAGCATTTCTCTCTACTACTCTTCTTACCACTCTTATAGGCTCACAATATTCTCTACCCTTTGCCCCTCCTGGCCACACTTTTGTAGATAGTTGTGTCTCGAACATCAACAGTAAGCTGGAGTCAACATTTGGGACTCTGGGGCTGCTACTCAATCAAGAAGCGCACTTTTAAAAGAGGCTTAAAGTGTACCTTTAAACGTAGCTTAAAGATGTCGCCTGCGGGCAACTCACCACAAGCAGTCCTCACTGTTGACCGTTTTCTTGTAGATGTAGGCTTTCCGCCATTTGGCCTTAAGCTTATTTTCAACCTCCCAGAACTTAGAGAAGAACAGGGAGATCTTGCGTGCCGGTGGCAGCAGGCGGTGCAGGTTGGATTTAAAGTCACAAGACAGTCCAAAACTTCCAGCTGAAAATATGGGCATGAACGGTATCAGTCCAATACTGGAGGGAGAGGGAATGAAAGAGAGGACATATAAGGAAATGGGATGCGTGTAAATGTGTGTAAATACACAATACACAAATATGCATAGTACAAAAAGCTTTGACATAGACACATTGTTTCATCACTTACTCAACCAACTGGAAAGTAGCATAGGTACATGTTGGACCCAGCATTATACATCCTAATTCATCTGAATTCTGCAAGAAGACGTGTGTGTGTGTATGTGTGTGTGTGTGTGTGTGTGTGTGTGTGAGTGAGTAAGTGAGTATGAGTGAGAGAGAGAGAGAGATGTACAGCATAGTTAACATTCATTGCTCATGAGTCATTAATTGAACAGAAATTATCTAAAAATCCATTAGGTTATAAGCAACAAGTCTACTATTATAAGGTGTCCTTATATTTTAGACAGTCAAGTAGTGGGTAAGGACTAGTATAAAACACCTGTGTTGTACATGGTAGTGCTACTGTATTTCCATATGTGTTTTTAAAACTTATTGAGCCCAAAAAGACCCCCGCATGCGCCAACTCTGAACCACTTCTTTTAAAGCATAAAATGTACACACAGTTGGACACTATCCAACTGTACGTAAAAATAACGAAATAAGTTCTCAAAGGTTCTCTAAAAACATCACGTCAAATCACGGATGCTACTTACGGTAAGGGCGTTGACCGTCTCTACCCCCTCGCATGTGCTACTGCTGCAGCCTTTCCGTGCGTAAACTGTCGTGTCAAAACCTCGGAAGTTGGCTGTGAGGTTATCCCTCATGTCTTATAAAAAGCCGGGGACGAGAAAAACAAAGAGAAAGGGATTTTTATGACTTTTTTTAACTTGTACAAAGAACACGAAAACATGCAAAGAGAGAGCTTGGCAGTGTTTACATGTACACACACGTTTTCTACTACTAGGCCATGCTGCGCTCTTTTAACTAAACCACTTTACCGTTTATTTGAGAATCATGCTTTATGGCTCTCCGTACAGCGGGTTCGACGATCTTGATGCTCCACGGAGACTCGGTATCGTTTAGCAGGACCACAGTCATCGTAGTTCTTTTTAGACACTTGTTAAAGCCCCGATATTGACCAACAACCAGCGGGATGGCCCACACCAACACCCAAAAGGCATTTTGGCCCATTGCTTATTAAATGTTTGCGTTTAAAGTTTCAGAAAAATATCTGCAGATGGCAATTATATGTTCGAATCTGTTAATCATCGAGTAAATATTTAGGTTGTTGCTTCATGGATTATACTTGACCGTCAGACAGATCACCCGGGAAGAATCGTTTCTTTGATAGGTTTGCATTTTATCCTGAAACTGCGGTGTCATTCTACTGACAGAACGTAAAAAAAAAAGTCCAATGTTGAATCCATCGTCGTTTTGCCACCTCCATGTTAATCTAGTTCTCACTTCAGGTTGGCAACCCACACAGTCATTTCTCGTCAGGTTAATGTTCAACCGACAGACGAAGGTGAGGTTGTCAGTTAAAAGGACATAAACTTCCTCTCTATTGTACTCAGATTTGACTGGGATAAAAACATGCAACACATATAACGCCGAAATACACAAGGAGGGATACAATGATTGCTCACAAACGATGGGCCATCCGTTATTAGGTAGTGTGGGGAGGGTGTCAACAAAGCCTAAAGTTTTCATATTTATTCATTGAGAAGAGTTAGCTATATAGGCCATTATCAGTTCCTGCTAACCATCTTGACACATCTTGACACACAGACAACTGGACATAAGAGAACCGTATAGTGGGTCAACAAACCGTGTTTGCTGAAGAGGATGCCGGATGCTGTAAAAGGGAAAAACGATTCAAAAGCACTACGGCCTGTGATGGTGCAGAGTGGACTGATAGCTAAGAGCTCAGATTAAATTAGACCTCATGTAGAAATGTAACTGTGCCGTGGCGTGTGTGCATGTTTGGGAACTCTGTCGTCTTTGCGAATTGATGCGTATCAATTCGTGCGCATTTGTACATATAAAGTGCTCTTTATAGGCGTGTGGGGGGAGAAAGCGCCAACAGTCTACATCTGAACAGATGTAGAAAGAAACAAGAAAGTTGAAGAAACACTGATGAGACCAAAGGTTGCCAGCAAAGATACTAGATAACACCCCCCACGTTGTAAAACTCGCTAGGTTTCAACCTTGCGACGCCTGTGCCTGATATAGACGGTTCATTTTCTTGTGAGCACTGTAGGAAGTGTGTGGAATCTCCAATTTACTTTTAAGTGACATTAAGTTTCAGCGTCTTGATTCTGACAGCGATTGGCTGATTTGTCATGTGCAAAGAATTAAAGACCCTAGACCAGTGAGGTTTTCATTCCAAACAATATATTGCCTTGCCTGGTTCTTCAGGTACCACTCTTTGTGTGCATTGGTGTGATATGCGGAACCAGGCAGTGGGAACTTAATTTCCCACAATTTCTGTACACAGACACCAGTAATCAATCAACATGCAATCCAAGTCAACAAAGCAGATGAGATTAAATACAAACCTTGTAAATAATATTGGTGGTTTATTGCCATGATCTGCGCAAAGCAGGCTCAACATATTTCTCACCAGCACTCATTGAACCAGGTAAGAAATTATTTTCAAAATGTCTACTGTATATATACAAAATTCTGAATATAGGCTGAAATTCATGTGAAATGCGTATTTATTCCCTCCACTGTTGTTCTGAGAGTATATATTATTGTGGACTGCTCAAAAAAGGGAACACGTAATCATCACAGTTTAACAGTCCATTTGGTCATTTTCTAGGGCTCTGGCAGTGCTCCTCCTGTTCCTCCTCGCACAAAGGAGCAGATACCAGTCCTGCTGCTCGGTAGATGTCCTTCTATAGCCCTGTCCAGCTCTCCTCATGTAATCTCCTGATATCTCCTCCATACTCTTGAGACTGAGAGACACAGCAAACCTTCTTGCGACGGCACGTATGGATGTGCCATCCCGGAGGAGCCAGACTGTCTGTGCAACCTGAATGGGCTGCAGGTACCGCCTCATGCTACCAGTAGTGACAAAGACAAAACTGGAGAAGAATCAGTCAGGAAGGATAAGGAGAGAGCAATTGTCTGTGGCCACCACCTGCAAAACCATTCCTTTTGGGGGTTGTCTTGCTGTTGCCTCTCCAGTGCACCTGTTGTCACTTTCATTTGGACCAAAACAGTTGACATTGTTTCATAATCGCTTGTGCTCCTGTTATGGAAAAAATTTGTAATATACCACACTGGAACAGAGAGAAATATATGGTCTTTGTAAATTAATTTAATTGTAAGATCTTGCAAGAA
>JAOEHI010001100.1:0-13007 GCA_025447815.1 Percopsis transmontana
AGGTCCAGCTTTAGTTTAGTTTTAAGTTAGGACAATAACCTCGTCTCCTTGTTGGCAGCGAGGACTCCTCCTCCTCCGGCTATGGAACGCCGCTCCCTGCTGAGGACAGCTCTGACCAGAGGTAGGGACACATGTCACCTGACCGTTTTACCTACTTTAGACTAGACGTGAGTTCTAGGGACGTTAGACTAGACTCAGACCGAGAATTCTAACAGCTCACACACACATGCACACTCACACACTCGCACGCACATTTAGGCTACAATCTACATATTTGCCTAATATGTGTACTGTTGCTGTAGCAACACTGTAATAGGTTTATCAAAACACTCGTAACAGGCCTAGGTTGCCACAAACACGCAGACCAACCTTCCCTCTAAGTCCGACCAGCAACACTCGCACCAAACAGACCAAGCAGCACTAGCAACACATTTCAGTCTAAAGTCAAAGGCCAAAATACAATACGTTAGGCTACATGAAGTTGGACAGGCGCGTATTTTGATATGAGCGTAATACGTGTGTAATACCATCATTATATAATATTATGCAGTCCCAAAAAAATGTAATGTTTTTTTTAAACAAAATTCATCCTGCGGTCCTTGCTAGCTAGTTTCACTTCAGTAACTGGCCCTCTGATCACACCGCATGAAAACTGTGGGCGGCTAGGCAAGCTAGAAGGCTCAGGCTTGTCAAAGAATACGCCCAACATGGCAAATCTGATTGGTTAAAGAATGTGACAATGTATGTCTTCCTCATTTGCTCCAGCAGCAGAGGGGATTCACTTGAACTTCTATATCTACCTGCCCTGGGTTGATATTTCACTCGGAGACGGCACAGGTGGAAAATCTGATTCGATAAAACTTTGTAAAACACAGAGCATTAATAAGAACATATATTAAATTATAATATATAATAATTCATTTTTCTCACAAAGTATGGGACTGCAGGGATTCAAGGCTTGTAAGTATATTATGCATATATGCGGGGTGGCCAGTGATTTTTATCAGGGTGGCCGTGCCCCCCCCTCTGTGACTTGATCACACCTCTGGTCTCCGACAGCTCCGTGCACTCCCCCGATGCCTTCTTCGCCTGGCTGGCGCGCCGGCGTCACTCGTCCCAACCCCCGGAGGAGGAGGCTCAGGCTTGGCCCAGCAGGAAGAGGAGCTTCCAAGACACCTTCAGCGAGGGTTGGTAGTTTTACGCTTTTTAGCTTAGTTTTTGACAATTGACCTATTTTTGTCTGAATTTCACTTTCTAATTAGACTGAGTCGTTGTTTGGTTTCAGTTTTTCTACTGAACTTAGTTTCTATCCTTTTTATTATTTCAGTTTGCTATGTAATGTATTTCACTGTAGGGTTCCTCTCTTTTTGGTTGGAGGTATTTCTGTAGGCAGTGTGGGCTTGTGGTGCCTTGTGAGACTGGAGCTGGGATTTGGGCCTGTAGAAATAAACTGGGCTTGTCTTGTTTGTCTCTTAGAGGAGGATGAGGAGGAAACGTGCCCCTCCCCCGAGCCTGTCGAGGCCCCCCATGACGAGGGGTGGCTCCCTCCCAGGTTAGTTCAGTTTAGTGTTTTTAATGTAATGTGTTTCTATCTACTACAGTTTCAGGTCCAGCTTTAGTTTAGTTTTAAGTTAGGACAATAACCTCGTCTCCTTGTTGGCAGCGAGGACTCCTCCTCCTCCTCCTCCTCCTCCTCCGGCTACGGAACGCCGCTCCCTGCTGAGGACAGCTCTGACCAGAGGTAGGGACACGTGTCACCTAGATGTGACTTCTAGGGACGTTAGACTAGACTCAGACCGAGAATTCTAACAGCTCACACACACACACACACTCACACACTCGCACGCACATTTAGGCTACAACCTGATCTACATATTTGCCTAATATGTGTACTGTTGCTGTAGCAACGCTGTAATAGGTTTATCAAAACACTCGTAACAGGCCTAGGTTGCCACAAACGCGCAGACCAACCTTCCCTCACCAGCAACACTCGCACCAAACAGACCAAGCAGCACTAGCAACACATTTCAGTCTAAGTTCTAGGGACATTAAACTAGACTTGGACTTGAACATTTTTTGTGTTAAGTGACATTTGTCCCACTAGTATATGTTTTAATGTTATGTATATGTTGTATAGTGCAGCTTTGTATGAAATGTCCACATTTAGAACACGGACTTGATTTGAGTCTCAGATCTTCACACTGACTTGGCACTCTTGACCAAAGTTGACTTGATCACACCTCTGGCCTCTGACAGCTCCGTGAACTCCCATGACGCCTTCTTCGCCTGGCTGGCGTCCCGGGGTCACTCGTCCCCACCCCCCGTGGAGGAGGAACCGTGTCCCGCCCCTCTGCCTGCTGGGGGCTCCCATGACAAGGAGTGTCTCCGTCCCAGGTTGGCACGGCTTTTGTTTTTCTGAATGGGTTACTTCAGTGTCTGTTTACCACAAAAACGTTGTCTTCTTGTTGGCAGTGAGGACTCCGCCTGGTCCTGTGCGCATGTCTCTGATGAGGAGGACCCCTCTGATGAGGCCACTGATCTAAGCCGGTAGACGGGTAAGGTAAGCAGGTAAGTCAGATAACTTCTAAGCTCTGATAATATATGGTAAGATATACATTTTTTTTGTTTTTTTTTTTAGACCTAAGATACATTTTAGGCTCTTATAAGATACTGACTTAAGATATCTTATTATCTTAAGATAAGATAATAAGATAATATATGATAAAATGCTAAGATTGGTCTTGTGGACCAGACGTGACGATAGTATGGGTACATTCTGTTTAAAATGTGGCATAAACGGAGCAGCGAAATTGGGCACTGACTTGTTGAGGATTTAGTCCGGATGTGTAGCCTCTGTAGCATAACATTCACAGGGATTAAGCCATTCACTAGCTAACTATTAGCCATGGGTTTGTTGCCGGTGGGACTGTGTTTACATGAACATCTGTTTCCTTTAAATCACTTCCCTTATTTTGAGCTCCACCTTCACAATGCGTTGGATTGAATGCGTTGAAATTTCAACAAACTCTTTTATCGCCCCATACACATTTAAGACCTAGCTAAGATAAGACAACCTAGGTATAACTTTTAGGCTCTTATAAGATACTGATTTAGATCATGTATGATAAGATGCTATAGGTTATGATTAGGTATATTTATTGTCATTTATCTCTATAGGCTAAGATGTATAGTAACAGTATAATGTATAGTGTATAGCTAGTCCCTTCCATCTATTTAGACCAGTTTTTGATAGACGTGATGTTACTTTCTCACATCTGCTCTGATTGCGTTTTTCTTGGCCAATTCCGATTTCCTTTTTTTTTTTTTTTTTTTTAAAGCCTAACTGTCCAGTTCAGGTCCAGGCCCATTATGATTTCATAGTAAAGCTTTCACAATTTGATTGCTCTAGGTCATTTAGATGCAGAGAGATTTCATTTGGAATTTAGTAACTTGTAACTTCTTAAGACCCCTTAGTCACCAGAGCTCACATTCTTCGCCTTTTTACACTTTCACAAGGCAGCGTCCGTTTAACAGTACGGATTAATAAATAATAGGACACGTAGCTTACTCTTTTCAGTGTGAGGTGAACAATAGATTTGCTCTTGTAAAAGATATGCTAGTCAAGGACCCATTTACCTTCAGTAATCAGTTTTAAAGAGTTGGTGAGTATAAGACAATGTAACATAATAATAATTGAACAGCAGTACAATACACATTCTATAAAAACAAAATAAATAGTAACAATGTCCTGAATGAGGGCAGGTGATGGTGGGTTTAAGAAAATATGACTACATAAATATTTAACAGCATTAGCATATTTAGATATATGTATTCTATAAAAACAATTATTTGATAACGACGTCCTCCATTGAGGGCGGGTGGTGGCGGGTATAAGATAATATAACTGAATTAATATTTATCAACGGTAACATATTTAGATATACATATTCTATAAAGCTAAAATAATTTGATAACGTCCTCCATTGAGGGTGGGTGGTGGTGGGTTCAAAAAAATTAATATAACTCAATATTTATCAACAGTAGCATATTTAGATATACGTATTCTAGAAGAACAAAATAATTATTTGATAACGACGTCCTCCATTGAGGGCGGGTGGTGGCGGGTTTAGGAAAATAACTAAATATATTCATCAGTAGTAGTATATTTGGATATAAGTATTCTAGAAAAACTAAATAAGTATTTGATAACAACGTCCTCCATTGAGGGAGGGTTTAAGAAAAGTATTATAACTAAATTAAGATTTATCAACAGTAACATATTTAGCTATACATATTCTATAAAGCAAAAATAATTGTACGTTCTCCATTGAGGGTGGGTGGTGGCGGCCTCAAGAAAATTAATATAACAAAATATTTATCAGCAGTATATATACATTATTGAGTTTATTGAGGTCAAGGCGCTATGAAGGCTCAAGTTCCCTTTGCTTCTGGGCATGGACAAATGAGAAAATCTTGTATATGTCTTAACATGATAACAAAAAATCCCCCCACTACTCTGGTTGGGGCCTGGAACCTGATCATTGCTTGGAGGTAGTGGGGCAGTATTTTACTGCCTTGTAGGCCAACACCAGTGTCTTGAATCAGATGCTGGCCGTGATAAGGAGCCAGTGTAGGTCTCGGAAGAGGGAGGTTACATGGGAGAACTTGGGATGGTTGAATAGCAGACGTGCTGCGGGATTTTTGAACACGCTGTAAGGGTCTGGTAGCAGAGGCCGGTTGTAACAGAGAGTTGCAGTAGTCTTGGCAGGGGTCATTGCTGAGACGTTTGCTGCGCAGGACAGTTTGTTGAACAGGATGACTCGGAGATTCTCGGAGGAGGACACAGCTGTGTTCTCAAGGGGGATGGACCGGTCCACTTGAGGACAGATCTGAGTTGCGGTCTGCGTGTCAGATGGAGGGAAGGAGAGGTAGAGCAAAGTTTCTTATTTATTTTTTATAGTTTCTAGTACTGACATTATAAAGACTGGAGTTATAGGAAGTGCTGGGAACTTAAAGCATTTTATAAAGATTATCTTCAGCTCGTCATTCTGCATTTGACAACACATTGGAGAGGGATGGCAAACATTCACAATAATAATATATTGCACATTATGTTATATGTTTATATTTATTTAATGATTCGGGGTGTAGCGAAGTGTATACAACGAAAACGTACAATGTATTGAAATATAGCTGGTGCCCTTGTTGCAGCATAGCACAGATGTAGAGCCACAAGGTGGCCATCTGTCCTAGTGAGCTCGTGGAAGAGAGATGTAGACTACTTTGGGACAGACGGTAAGACATCTGTACACATTGCATGCTTCTCACTGTAGGACTTAATCTTGTAGGTCAGGACGTTGCAATTCTGCCCTATGGCAACAGTCAACATACGGCACACAAAAAATGTCAGTAGCCTACTCACAATTTCCACTGCGGTACAATACTAAAACTTGTCTGTTCATCATCCCGCCTGAGTATATTGCAATATCTGAATACAATCAATGTTTCGGTGTAGGCTACAAACTACTACTAACCTTTTCTCCGTGCTCTAAACCTGTTAAAGCTGACTAATGTGTTTTGTCAACCGAAAGATAGGCATGTCAGTATTGGGTTGTTTTTATGCTTGCGTTTTATGTAAATATGACTTCTTTCCAAAAAAGAGGATGTACCTCAGAAACAGGACCCAACCCAGAAACTGGAAAGCGTCTTACCATTCATGTGCACAGGTCATATAAAAATATCCACTGCCAAGGTGCACGAAATGCTGGAACTTGCTGACAGGTAGGCCTAGTGGGTATTCCCTTTTCAAATGAATTCTTGATGCAAACAGTAGTGCGTTAAAGGTAGCCTACACTCGGTTGCTTTATAGTACCCACGTAACCCCAAAGGTACAGCTCTTTGTTTGTTAGTGTAGAAAGTATACATGGTTGTAGGGGGAGGAGGAAGGAGGAGTGTCAGCCATTCAGCACTTGGTGCAGGTGGTTGGTGCGCATGCCCAGTTAAACCAAAACAACCTTTTTGTAATTTTGGCAATTCCCAAATAAAGAAGTGTACCTTTTTTAACTATGTAATAAACACTTAACATGCTGATTCATAACTGTTGTTATATTTGCACGCCCTCAGGTTTGGCGGTGGCCAGAGGTACCTTGTGCCCCAGGACGGCTTGTGCCACATGAAAACAAACGCTATGAAACAAACGCTGGGGGAGTTTCAACTTGACCCCCTCACCATGCACATACAGTTGCAGTCCCACATCCAATGCTGAGTTCACTTCAGATTGAATGGAAAGCAGTTGCTACTGTTCCCTCAGCACTTAAATACACTGCCTAAATAACATGATTTTAATGTTTCCATTTTAATGTTTCCATTTTAATGTTTCCAAAAGTGTGTGTGTGTGTGTGTGTGTGTGTGTGTGTGTGTGTGTGTGTGTGTGTGTGAGAGAGAGAGAGAGAGATAGGTTTTTAGAAAACAGGATTACAAGGTTAAGAGTAAAACAATGTGCACTGTACATTTTATATTCAGTATTACCCTAACATGTTGAATTGGACAAAACCATAATTTGCACTATTTGGCGTATGCAATTGCCAAATCACTTCACTCAGTTCAGTTCCGTCTGTTGTGCTTGGCAATGCTTCTTATATACTCAATAAAGCATTGTGTGAATGCTGTTGTTTTATAACAAGACGCGATTATTCTTGTTCAAAACTACATGGTACGGCAGTTGGGAAATAAAACGTGTCGTACTTATTTGCAAAAGCTGACACATGCACGAATACAAGACTTAATACAGACTAAGTACTGTATTAGTATTTTGCAATAAAACACTGATGACGTATGTGTACAGCTTTCTTGTCGCCTGCTGCAGGCCAGGCACGACATAACAACATTGCTTTTGTGTTTGTTCTACATAATTATACTGTGCTACTTGTGACTTTCTGCACGTTTAAAATTGGAGCAGATAGCCTACTGATGCAAATCATTCTGGAATACAGCCAGCGTCACACCAGAGATTTACATGTGGAGTACAGCGGCACCTTACGGCAGAGGTGGGTTGTGCTGATTTACTGCATCAGCACATTTACTGTAATCCGACTCGAATTCATATTTTCAGTGTTGACTGAAATGTGCACACTTCAGTGCACGTTTCAGTTAACACAGAGTTGTAGATTGACAACACATTCCGTTAAAATAGTTGGAAGTTCTACAATTTCAACTCATTTTGTGCTTCAAATGGGATTATATAGGAACAAGTACTGCGGAACCTTTCGATTCAATGTGTATCATCAGGAACAGTATAAGTTAGCTGGACCGAGTATGTAAACAATGTACATCGACAGAATAAACTATTTTCACTAATAAATAATGACATTTCAACTACAGCCCCATTTTAATCAAATGTAATGTTCATAAAACGTTACCCTTTTAAATAGCCATATTGTTGTCATCCATATTCGTGTTTAAAATGGTAAGTTTATATATGACCAGATATAGTTAACGCAAATACATACATTCTACATACATACTATTGTTTTGCTGTAAGATGGGTAAAGTCAACCAGAGATCCATTCCCTGTATTTGTAGCTAAATGTAGGCCGCGTTATGGGAAATTTTCTTTACTGTGCTTGCCAACATCCCCCCCTCTTTTCGATATACAGAGACACCAGATTCCCTGGATTTATTTACCCCTACGGACTGCCCTAGCAGTGTGGCATCAATTGGTCAAGACTGATGAGGTCAGGCTTTATCTGTTTTATTCACGCTCTCGCGCTCTCTCTCTCTCTCTCTCTTCTACCAGGTTCTACATAGGTATTACATTAGAGAAATATCATGTTTTGTGATTTTGCTTAAATTGTTGAATTCATTATTTGTTTCATGAATAATACACTTTATATGAGTGAAGTTTGTTCTAATGAGGTGTCAGTGCTTAAAGTCCCTGTTTGTCCCATGTCTGTCTCACACACCCTGTTTTGCTTCTTCCTAGCTGTGTGATCTCAAGTGATCTACTCCCCTGTACAGGTCCCAGAACTGGCCAAGTCCTCGGTGCTGATGAGGCAGTGCAGCAAGGTGGAGGAGACCATCAAAGCCATGCAGCAGGCCGGTGCAGGCAGCCTGCAGGTGCCTTGTGAAAAGGAAAGCTAGGGCAAATGTTTGCAGTGTGTGCAATTGCAGATTGTGCCTTTAAATATCCTATTTCCTCAGGTAATCTCTGACTTTGACATGACGCTAACCAGATTTGCACATAATGGGAAGAGAGTCCCCACCACTCATAGTAAGTATCCAGACCACAGAACACTACGAGAAAACATGCATCTCAGAAAAAACTCAACCTGCCTCCTTGTTTTCCCCAGATATACTTGACAACAGATCACTGATTAATGAAGCCTGCACTAAAGAGGTAAGCATGGCTAAGCTGTAACCAGTTGTAAGGCTTTTTGACTCTGCTGCGTGTACTTAAAGAGTCATATTCACCTTAAAACTGAAAGGATGAAAATTATTGTAGTTTACTTTTATTTGCCTTTCAGCGTGAGACACAGCATTGCAATGTGTGTTCTCTGTAGCTATGTGACTACTGTGGAGTTAGCTGTGTACTTGAAAGGTTTGTATGTTTTTTTTGTTTTGTTTTCTCTGTAAACATGTTGGTCTCTGCCATGTAGATGAGGCAGCTGTTGAATACCTACTACCCAATAGAGATTGATGCTGGCAGGACTGTTGAGGAAAAGATGCCCCTGATGGTAGAATGGTGAGTAACAAACAAATGAGTAGCGTTACTGTTTATTTTTAGTTGAATTATCAGGGACCTTACATCACACCTGGTTGAGACATTGAGGTGGTCTTGTGCTATACTCCACAGGTGGACCAAGGTCCACCAGCTGTTGATTCAGCAGAAGATCAGGAAGGATCTGTTGGCCCAGGCTGTCAGGGAGTCCAGCACTATGCTCAGGTCCACACAACTTGAATGAGCATTGCCCAGTCCAGATTGCAGCTCATTTCATATTGTCATGAAGGCCTCATGCAAACTATTCTCATGGGAACATTCATGATTTAAAACTTCTTTCATCACCACACCTTGGATGGGTCTGGTTTAAGGACACGTTAAATACAATATCTGAGGATAAACTAAGATATGCTAGCCCTTTTATTGTTTTTTTATTGTATGCACATTTGAAATGTGTTTAACATATTACAATTCGGTCATTTAGCAGACATGGTGCTTTTACATGGAGAAGATAAGGGTTAGGCATCTTGCTCAAGGATGCTTAGAGGTAGACCAACTCTGGGGCTCGAACCCACGACCTTCCGGCTGGGAGTTCAACACCTAGACCACTAGCCTACATATTTAGATTAAAACACAATTTCCCCAAATCCACTTGAAGCAACTGTATTTAATTGTGAGCCATGCACTGTGTGTGAACAGGGAGGGCTACAAGGTGTTCTTCGACCACCTGAATGAGCGGCAGGTTCCTTTGCTGATCTTCTCAGCCGGGGTTGGAGACATTCTGGAGGAGGTGATCCGCCAGAACCAGGTCTTCCATCCCAACGTCCAGGTCATCTCCAACTACATGGACTTTGACCACACTGTAAGATAGACCACGCCTTGGTCCATGTAGTATTTGTGATGAGTTGGGTGTAATTGACATACATGAATGGGGAAGGCATTTAAAGATAAAGCCTAGCTGAAATACAGCCTTTTAATAATCTTCTGACCCCTACATAAGTGTTGTGTTGTTCATAAGGGAGTCCTGCAGGCCTTTAAAGGACAACTGATCCACACCTTTAACAAAAGGGAGGGCGCTCGGTCGCACGCAGCCCGCCTCAGGGAGCTACAGGGCCGGCCCAATGTGCTGCTGCTGGGGGACTCTCTGGGAGACTTGACCATGGCGGACGGGGTGTCCCAGCCCCAGAACATCTTGACCATCGGCTTTCTCAACGACCAGGTCCGAGTAAAAGCTTAACTGTTTTAAAGTGGAGCAGGTTAGAGAACTGGGTCCAGCTCTTACACTCCCTTACAGAGAACCATATATTGCTAAGTACTCCCTCGTAAAGTTACAGTAGAAAACTATTTAGAAAAATATTTTAAAACACTACAACCAGTGACCCACATCAGATTCAACCAATCAGAGGCGTTCCTTGCATCTCGCAATCACGCACTTGTACAAGGTTGCACAAAGACCCGTCGTCTCCAGCAAGCAAGATTGCGATTGGTAGGAATGGGTAGGGAACACCTTTTTGCATCGGATTGGTTTTGTTTGCTAATACTCCCAAAAGTTGCATGGTGGACCTTTGAGTGTGACCCTGCACTTGAATGTGCTGGTCTTAATATTGCTCTCTCTGTCTCAGGTGGAGGAGAGGAAAGAGTCCTACGTCAACTCTTTTGACATCGTCCTGGTGACGGACGAGACGATGGACGTACCCAACGCAGTTCTCAACTACATCACCTCAGCAAGTAACAGCAAGTAGGGCTCATGGGAGAGGGCGTCGACGCTGACCCGACTCCCGGTTGTTTCACGTCGGGAACTACTTTCCGCATCACGCAGCAGAGCAACGTCTTCACGCCACAGCTTGCATGCTGGAGCACCATGACAACCACCATGTACCTCAAACCAGATCAAGAGACTGGATTTTTCACCCTGCTATGTTCACAGTAGTGGTTATTGGTGCAATTCTCTTGAATTCTACCTAACAATCATAGTGTTTTGAGTTATATTTATTGTGTTTTTAATCATTGTCCAAAGTTTGACATATTTAAGTTGACTTAAAACGAGAATGATTGACTTATATTCATGTATATTATTAATCACAACTTGGACCTCACACGGATGTAGTTCACATGTTCCTGTTGCTACATTAGGTTGTCGTCACTAGAGGATGGAAGAACTTGTACGTTTAGCGAAGCGTACTGTATTGTTTAAACTTAAATTGTTTAATCCTATAGTTTCTGCTTATAAGAGACTGAACATTGAGCCCCTAGTTAAAAAAGGAAGGACAAACATTAAGCTAATGTTTTAGTAACTTATTTAAGAATTATTATGAAGCTGATTGTTGTGCAATGAGTCATACGCCTTTTAAAAACTTGAACCATTTCTTTAATTGAAATTTCAACGTCATCTCTTTTTATACTCATGTTTCACTGATTGCTTGCTATGCAGTCTTATTTTCGGTAAAGTGTTGAAGAATGGATGACACTGAACACATTTTTCTAGTCCTGAAAGTGCATTCTTAATAAGCTAATAGTTACATTAGTTACATAAGTGTCAGACCTTGACATGACATCACAAATAGGAAAATCATAAACAAATGACAAAAAAAAGTTATCTTAAAAAAGCAGAAACAACATTGAGGGCATAAGGGAAACAAAAGGTGCTTGTTTTGTAGGTTCATTTCAGTCAATGCCAATACTATGAAACACCACTCCTTCAAACACACAACCACACATCACACTATTTTCTTGCCACTCAAATACTTTCAACATGTAACGCAACCAATATCACTTTGGATAAAAGTGTCTACTAATTGACCTTATTTGTAAAAAAAAAAAAAAAAAAAGTGTCTCTCTTTAAACATGTTTAAGGTGTTTGGCTCTGTCCCTGAGAGAATGTACGTCTGTTCCGCTCACAACTCCTCGTGTATCGCTTCTCGCTCCCTGTCTTCCTCTACCTTCAGTTTGAGCTCATCGGGCGTGATGACGCCATCTTTGTTTCGATCCTGGTTGTTAAACATGTCGGCGATAACTACATCAGGGTCCATGCCTGGCTTCATGCGACCTTTGCCCTCTGTCACCTGGAGCTTGATAAACTCTCCAAACTATGAAAAAAATATAAATAAAAAGTTAGACGTTATTTTTACACGCACACACGTGCTACCATTATTCCGAATATGTAACGGAGTATTCCGCTATTTCCCTTTTTGTTTGGCTATCGTCTGAACAAATCATTGTCACTATATTGTTAACTGAAGCATACCTCTTCCATGGGGACCTCCTGGTTCTTGTTCAAATCCAGAGCTTCAAACAGGTTGGCAGGGCTCTCCTCCACCCACACAAACAGGTAGCCAGGTGGCACACCCTTCTGAAGGGTTATCAGCTCCAGATCAAAGACCAGCACAGCACTGCCTGGCACCCCAGCAGCTGTAAGACCAAGACAGAGAGGAGAAGGGGGGGCTTTAAAGGCTGTAATGCAGAGAATAATTGTAGCATTGCTGTTGGTTTCTACTAAGAGAAATTATGCTGGAAATTATATTGGTGTATTTCTACTAAGAGAAATACACCAATCTGTTCCATCTGAAGCTAGGCTGTCATTCTAATCCCAAGTGTTTCAGTAATAAAAGTCTTACCTCCTCTCTCCCCGTGGCCCACGTGAGGTGGCACAGTGACCACCCTCCTCTCTCCCACACACATGCCCCTCAATCCCTCGTCCAGGCCGTCTATCACTTTGTCTGCACCCAGCACTGCGTCCTGAAGATTGTCGTCACTGCCGACAACAAGTCAACAAAGCACGGAATTCAGTTACATATGGTTTCTCTCAACGGCTTTAACATTCTCAAAGTGCAATCCTCACATGAGGGTATGTACACATAGTATGTGCATGCATAAACTCAATTTTCCGGCACTGAGGACAGAAATCTGTATGGTAAATTGCACAGAATATGCGATAGCCATGTAAGAACATGCATTTATCCAACCGTATCAACCTTGAGGCATTTCTGTATCACTTTTGCATGTAGGGATTTACGCAAGGGACACGTACAGTAAATGTAATTCAACGGAATATAATCCAATTTGACCAGGAGGCCTTACTCAATACATTATATGAGAAATGCTTCTAGTCCTGTGAGAAAATGAGCTGCTGTTTTTTTTATCCGTTTGATTTTACGAATGTGCTAAAACTGTAATTTAACTGTACAAAAACATGAACAACACAGAAGATTTCATTGCTGTGTGTGTGTGTGTGTGTGTGTGTGTGTGAATACACACCCATTCGTACATCAGAGCAGGGCGTCCCTGCTTGTAG
>JAOEHI010001101.1:0-13007 GCA_025447815.1 Percopsis transmontana
AAGGCAGTTCTGAAGGCGAAAGGGGGTCAAACACAGTATTAGTGTGGTGTTCCTAATAATCCTTTAGGTGAGTGTATTCTGTAGTTGTGTCCATATACTCTCTGACTTGATTATCTTCCACAGATAGCAGGTAACTTTTATTATTTATTTAACTCTTCTAGCTCAGGGAATTTCTTTGTTTGGTGTTAGCCATCCCCAAACTGTCCGCTTTTGCTTTTCTACCTATTGGCGTCCTGTCATGCTACAGATGTCTAATGGCGAGAGAAGGAAAAGACATTTAAGAGGATCGGAGTAAGAGAAGCTTCTCTAGCCGTGTCTTAATAACAGCACCATAGATACCATCAGACGTGATGAATTCAGAGTCCTATCAGATGCCACGACGATGGGCCGGTGGAGCCCGGTTCTTCCTCTGTCCTTTGGAAGACGCCAGTATTGATTTTTGAAGTGAAGCGCATGGACTTGCTGAGGCAGCGCTTCTGGAGTTAACTCCATCAGCTTCTTAAAAAAAATAATCCTTCCATCCTTCCAAGTACGCTTTGAGACCCGCTGCGGTTGTTCAATTTAGCTGTGACATCCAAAACAAGACTGCGCCTGGATTCAATGCGCGTCCTTATTTTGGAATTGTTGCATCCCAGTAGTATAACGTTTCATGTTTGTTGTATTTGGTTGCATTTCTCAGCATTTGTCGTTTTTAGTATAGTGGAAAAAAAACAACCTGGAGAAAAGAGGATTCATAGTTTTAATCAACTGATCACAACAAGTCGGTAACCTCTGCTTCATCTGTTCCAGAGTGGAGGGTAACTCCGTAAAGGATTTGTGCTCCCTAAGCAACTTGCACTAGGTTAAATCTAGTGGAGCCTATTTTTATTATTATTATTATTATTATTATTATTATTATTATTATCATTATTATTGTGTGTGTGTGTGCTAAAGAGCACTTGCGCTTGGGGCTGGGCCTGGGTCCAGAATCACCTGCTCAGATTCTTGACACTCTCTTAATCTTCTAATCTCCCCCCCCCCGTCCCTTTTTTAGAAGAGATCAAGAGATAGAATCCGGTCGTAATTGACTGAAGTGGCACATAGACTAAGACAAATTACAAAAGGGAGAAAACTGAAAGGAAGCTACTGAAGAATTTACCCAAGGAACAGCTGTGAATGACAGGGACCCGTGTCTACCAGACACACTCAAGACCCTCTGTATTTGCCTGTATCTGTGGTTGTTTGTGAACGCAGGCTTGTGTGTTTTGTCTGGCTAGAGCTCTTGGCTATGGTTCAGCCTTGATGCAAACAGACAGCTCTGGAGGTGCTGCGTTTAAGTAATTGGCCGTTGTGTGGAATCTCAAACCCCTTCAGGAAATCAAACTCCCACAAATATAAGCTCACCCAGCCCTTTTGCCCTTTGGGAATTTTTTGATCTACAAAAAATAAATGTAAAATGGGAAAACCTCTGGTTTGTGAATCACTCAGAGAGATAGATGGCCGGATAAATCCCAGACAGACATAGTAGTGCTTTATTGTCACAGGTGAACAAAGGCTAATCTGGCCAAAAATTTCCAGAAGATTCTCATTACCGTGAAACATTTGACAGAAATGTGTTGGCTCCCCTGGAATCCCTAGCATTTAGGTTCAAAATATTTGGCCTGCAACCTGTCACTTTTATTACTTTGTTCTTTTATACTGTTGCCTTTCTAAAATACAACTACGTTCTTTTTATAGTCAGGCTGCTGTTACTTACAGTATTACACTTTTTTTTTTTATGTTTTTAATTTATTATCCCCTTTTTCTGAGACTTTGAACAATGCAATACGACTGGATTAAACACAATACTTTGGCACAAGTTTATTTTATGAGTGTTGCAGTGTTTCAGTTCCAATTGTTAATGCCATGCATGGTTTCTCTTGTGCTGTTTATATTGTACCTTCACCTTCTTTACATAATGGCAAAGGATGATGATAATGAGGCAGATGAGTAGAGGTGTAGATGTCAGTAGAGAGTTTATTCTCTGTATTGTCGTTCTGGCCCCGTGCTCAGCTTTTACTATGCAGGGAATGTGGGTGGTAGCTAGCCACAAATCAGTGATGTCTTCACACCCCCCAGAAAATAGAGTCACTTCATTTATCACTGCTCTCACTGACCTAGGTTATGCCCCAGAATGTGTTTATCACTAGCGTTTCAGGATAGAGACTTCTGCTACCACCGCTTGGTTTCTTCGCATCTTCATATTACCAAACAGGTCGTCAAATCTCACGGTGCTGTTATTTTCATTGGAGATAATATGTAGATAGGGATGTACACTTCCACACGCCTCTCAATAATTGGCAGGGAGTACCATGCGTACATGATAAGCTGGGATAATGCCTTTTAAGAACAAAGATAACACTGTTTGAACAAGTCAGCCTCTCATTAAGCCATTTTGTGATTTTGTGACAGCCGTCTGGTGTCATTGTGTGTTTTTAAAAAAACTAATTGTGAATTCAATTATGATTTTTAAACATTCTTAATTCATAAATAAAAGTGTCTTAAAAAAGGCTAACCACTAATGTCATTCCACTGTACACACTTTTACATCAGTAACCTTTTACTTTATTATTTGCTCACTGAATTTACTATCTTAAACTTGTGGTGTCATCCTGTTTTTATGACGTGACTTAGTACCCTTTTACAGAAAACGTGTTTAGTCATAATTGCGAAAACGTTTAGGCTAATAATGAAGTTTTAGTGAAGTTTTGATAAGCTAAGCCTCATGTGTCTCTTGAAAAATAGGTTTCTTAGCTTTGTAAGACTGCTGGGTTAAATAAAGGTTAATATGTGCTCCATGACCCCTGATGCGGCATGAGGGAAGTTTCCGTAACACTTTGCTTCCATTCAAAGCCGCCCTCCCCAGCTGTGAGTTTCCGGAGATATCCCTCTCTGTCTGCTTCGTCTTTCATTGCATTTCTTTCCTTTTCCTTTCCTGTGATCCCTCATTACATACGTTTTAAGCTTCTCTCCTCCATCCTGACATCTTTTCCCGTCCTCCTCGCCCTTCACTTCTCTACCTGAGTATCTTTTGTCTGTTTCTCTGTTTCTTTTTCCTCTGTGCGAACTTGATCTATTGTGATAAATGGATGGAGCCATTAAGAGTTGAAAGCTGATGGAAATAAATGCACACTGCCTTGCAGCAAGTGCACCCTGACATTTAAGGACATTTATTTTCATTTTATTTCATCATCATTGTGCACTGTACTGGTTGCTCAGTATGATAGGGTAGTTTCGAGTTCCTTATATGCTTACCAAAAATGGTCATGTTGATGGCGTATGAATGGCAAAGCACTCTCGCTGTTTACCCTAGTATCCTCAAGCCTATTGGAGTCCTGTATTGGGTGGGTTATATTTTTGTATCATTTGTAGGTCTGGATGCAGCTCATGGAAAAAAAATTTGTTCAGGTCACTGGTGCAGAAAAACTGTATTTAATAGCCTTTTTAATTGTTAATTATGTGTGTGTGTGTGGCTGACTGCGTCGTTATAATTCTGTGGGGTCAGGGCATTGCTCAGTAGAATATGAACTAGCAGCATGTTTAAAGAGTTTGTCATCTCACCTTTGGCCACCGCCCTGGCAGGAAATCCATTGGCATCTGCATAAGTATGGTCTGTGACACACAAGTGTCTGTTGGCGAGGGGAAAGCAGTTAATTTTCTGCTAGTGCATAGTCTATACTCTTTGTGCATATGATAAGCTTGTGTGAGTGAACATGAGACCGTATGCAAATAAGTCTTTCAATTTGAAACATTATTTTTGCTAATTGAATGTAGGGAGATTGTTACATTGTGAAAGTCGTCTTTTGTTTTTACTGTTGGCTATGTAGAAAGAAGCTTAGCCAACGGAATAATCAAAATACAAATGTATTAATTGAGTTTACTTCAGCCCATTTGCCAACAATAACAATTGTGCGGTCCCCTATTATAAAGGAAATGTCAAAGGCTCTTTCCATATACCTTACCTTTTCACAGGTACGTTTTCAGTAACCACTCGTGATCAGACAGGACTGACAGACAAGACAGGACTGACAGACAAGACATGACTGGTCGATGGGGCATGCGGGAGGTCTTTTTATCCAAACAACAATCCAATACTGCTGTGTCTTGCTGCAGAACAAATCAGAACCTCTTGGTATCCAATTAGGCTGGTCTCAGTGTTATGTTGTCCCATGTACCAAGGACCTGTTCTTTGTTCAAAACTAGGAGGTAATGGTCTCTGTTTTGTTCACCTTGCCTGGCCTCTGTGATTGATTAGCCTCTGAGTAATCACTTGCAAAAGGCTGGAATAAATGACTCATTATCAGTAATGTAATCCTCTGTGTTTTTATTGGGATTTTCCATAGTCGGGATTCCTGAGAGAGTGAAGGTTGTTTGAGTATGAGATTGTAAGCCCTAAAGCCCTCTTTGAACTGAATTTTACATGGAGAGGTGGTGTAATTCAATTGCTAAGCCCTTTGTGCGTAATCATAGAACTCCATATACAAGATGAAAGATTTCTGTAATTTCACCCAAAATTACCTCATATAGCCTGGATGTAAAAGTTTGCAAATTTGGATTACCATTATCAATGAACCTCTCAATAGAGTTTGGCCATGCTAGAGGCAGACGATTTGTTATAAGAATTAGGCAAAATTGTTGATTAGGCTGCAATTACCAAACCAAAAAAGTACTTCAATTAGATTTCTAACCCAGTATTCTATGTCTAAGGCCATGTCTACACAATGTCTACAAATAATTTCCCCTGTATTTTGGCCATCCATCCACATTTCTCGTTTGCACTCAAATATGGGCCTACTTTTTTATAAGCTATCCGTTCGGGCAAGGCTGTTTAGAAAAATGTGTTATACAGTAACCCTAGTAGAATGCTAAATCTAATAAAGGGCAAGGGATATCCTTATTGACTGTTGGCCAATTGCAATTAGTGAATTAATTGGTAAACTTTTCGTGCTAAACCTGTTTGGCCCTGACTGTTGGGAGACTAAACGCGTACACAGCTCTGACTTCCTCTGTAATCCACACCGCAGTCAAACTTGCTGTCCACGTAGCTCGAGGGTAAGCCAGACAATTTGTCCTAGTGAGTGATGGCCTGGTGACTGTTGGACTTTGAACCTGCTGGGTTGTCCCCAGTGCCCTACCTTTCGACCAGAGGTTTTACAAACGCCGAGAAGATATCGATTGCCCATACGCGTTCACCCCAACAGGGATGTGTGGTACTGTAGCACTACGGCGGATTTGTATTGATTACTGTTGTAAAATGCTTTGGTAGATTTGACGTAAACACCATCCATTGTGTGATGTCCCTTGCCCTTTCACGTGCATGTGCTCCGTCACTCTATCCAATATGTGGTACTAATATGTGGTATACTCACTCAGTAATAAGCATGTCATTTTACCACTACAGCAGCCCCATTTGTACATCTTAATATATATGGTATAGGAGTATATGGAACTGCTTCAATTGCTAGTTTTTCCTGCTTATTTGGGTGTGCTTCATGGTCTGGTGCCCATCACCCCTCTGTTCTTCCAGTGCAATATTCTCTGTAGCCCGACGTGTCTGTGAGTGGCGTGCATGTTAATTGTGCTAATGAAGGTCACCCCCTAGGAACAGCGGGAGTCCCTTTCTGTATCTACAACACTCCCTGTTTGGAGGCAGGGGGCCTGGAGCGAACCTCAACAGGATCCCGAGAACATCCATATGCTGTCCACAAACCACCTCGCACCTTTCCCAGAACTGCCACTGAGAAATCCAATCGCAGCAAATTGTTCTGAGCAGTGCTGTTATTTCTTTACAACTTCAATCAACTCGGACAGTTGGACACGGGGTAAAACGACTTCAAGAAAATGGGACTCTCTCTTTGGGTATATATTTCTAAAGAGTCCTATGGCATGGGTAAACCTGAGATAACAAACTTTTATGTCATGTCTTCTTTCTAGAAGGGAAATCAAAGCGAGGATAAAGCAAAGAGGCAACCTTACTAGACCCAAACCTCTTGGCTATGGGCGCCAATTAATATAAAACTTTTAAACTGATGAGCATCCAACATACATAGGCTTCAACTATAGTTAAGCAACAGTAAACAGTGTACTATCAGGAAAGCCTCCGCTAATATTACTATCATCTTATTAATTTTGGCAACCGCCGCCATTAAGCAGCTCCCACTTAATGAATTATTTAATAATATATATATATATATATATAAATAAAAATTAATTCATGAATGTTGGAAGTACTTCCTGTTGGCATGCATTATATGTAATCATAATGCCATTATTTATATATCTGGTCAGAAGGTCAGAAGAATCTAAAGCATTACTTCTGCATTCAAAAATAAGCCAACCCAGTTTTTGAGTTAATGCTGATTGACCTCTCCTCAGGACTTTGTGGGCGTGTGTAGATGCTTGACTGGCAGCTCCCTGACCTCCTATATCAGTTTTGTTGCACCTGTTTCAGTGTTTTAGAAACACTGAAACCCAGTGGACCCAAAAGTCAGTGTGCGTGGATGTATATTAAGGAAGCTTTATACAGTCAAAGATTTCCACTAGTTTAATATCACTTCAGCGAAGGAGACTCTAGTTCGGTTTACGGATGGTCTGGACACACCATTTCACCCTGAAGGCTAAACTACATCAGCAGTTTCTTGCCTGACTTTAACCATTAGAAGGGTTGAAATGGCCATATATATCTTATCCGAAACTCTTTTTATGTCTCCCCGTTTGCAAGAGAACTAGCCAAGATGGTAGCAATCTACTCAATGTGGCCAAATTAACTCCAACACCTGTGTGGAGGGACTCCAATTATTCTGTTATTGCCCAGTACTGGAAATGACAATAAAGATCTTCTCAGTCTTGTGGATATGTGCTTGAGTTCAAACAGCAGGGCTCTTGTGTTGGGGCTCCGGTACAATAAAACGACATATAAATTCTACTTTTGTTTTAAATGAGACATTACAGTCTAGAACGTCGTCCTTTTTTTATTAAAGTGCAGCTCTTTATTCAGAATTATCCCTGCTCATCACATTTCAATTGCAAAAGATATCTCCATTAAACTCCAGTGTGCTGCGCTAATATCAGTGACGGTAATGATTATCACCATCAATCAGTCTCTTCCTGTGAACAGGTGCTCAGGCCAGGGTGCCAGGCTACCGTACCTCCTGGTGGTATGAAGAGTCGGGCGGTATTTAAAGGTTAGAGCGGATAGGGAGTGGCATTTTGTCATTTCTCTCTCCCCGGGCAGCTGTCAGGCTCAGCGGGCCCGGTGACAGCGAGTGCCTGGGGGGAGGCCTACCGCTCCACCGTAGGGACTTCCTCTGTCAGGCCCCGAGTGGGCTTTGTTCTGGTATTTCACAATAAGGGCACATCCTTATGTGCACGCGCACACATACGCAGACACATCCTGCGCTGCTATGATCTCATGCATACACAGATAGACGTGGGGTAAAAAAAACAGAAAACGCATCTCTTGCACATTTACGTTAATTTATGTTGACGTGGTAGTGAAGAGATCATAACCACTTACATCATTTTACTTGAGCATTTTTTATTTTTAAAAGGACAGTGGCTACAAATGTCACATCCATTGTCTTGCACATTTTCGAGCTTCTCAAAATGAAGGCAAATTAATTGACGCTTTCATTCTTTATACTGTGCAGCGTAACAGTAGGCATTCAGGAAAGGAGGAGAGAGTGATTGCTTCGTATCATTTCCCATAACCCCCTGCAGCTCCATCGCCAACATGGAACATCATTTATGGAAAGGACAGACGGAAACACGTCTGCGGAGAGAAGAATGAAAGTTTTCCTACATTGTTACGCATCCTGTGTAACATTCTTTTGCTCAAGGACACACTGTGTGCGTTTGTAAGAGAGAATTATAGTTTTGTGTGGATATCGTTTAGGATGTAACATTAAGCATGTCAAGAATAAGCTCTCGCTGTTGAACTACACGATCCACAAAGAACCTTAACTCGCTGAAAAAGTAAGTCATAATCCCCGTAACGCAAGCTATACCATCCCTGACATCCACAATGAACTTATTAGCATTTTGAGTAATGCGGTGACTAATGCCATTGTGGAGGAAAATGGTGGTATACTATTAAAGTGGATGGGACGAAGGATCCGACTGGATGTGAAAACATTTCGCCGGTGGTTCGCTTTGTGTCCCAATCAAACAAACCCCCACACAGCGTCTTCTCACGATGGCTACAGCCAATGCAGGGGATGCACAAACACTGAACAATTTGTTAATAGCGGAGCTAGAAAGAGCTGGACTTTGATGCGTCAACAATTCTCAGTCAGGTGTTTGATGGAGCCTTCCCGGCTCTAATGGCCGGGAAGCATGTTGGCGTGCAACAGTTGCTGCAAGAAAAACTTGGCCATGTTTGTAGATTCCTGTACAAATTCTTCTGAAAGCCTACTGTTGCTGTTCAGTATAAAGGTGAATGATTGAAGTGCCTACTTAATCAAAGATGGACAGGCCATTTGGCAACTGTGTTAGTGGTCACTGGGTCATTTAAGGGCATCACCTCTTTACTGTCTGAGATTGAAATAGAGCGCGCTTATTATGGGGCAGAAATGAGGACGCGAGAAGTTTGAGCCGGGTATTGCCGCTGCTGGATGCTCCATACAAGCTCTTGCCGAGAGAAGACATGGGCTTCATGGAATTAACAAAGTTAAAAAATCCCTGAAGCGGAGTGTGTAGTTGCCAAGCAGTTTATTTCAACAAAGAGAGGAAAAGCAGAATTGGACAACAACAAAAACTTGCTCTCAACGTACCACAGCATGCTGCAAGCCATGTAGCGGCTGCAATGCGACTCGGATTAACCCTGGGTGCTTCAACTGCTATGTGTAAGAACTCCTTCTCGGTCTTCTCAGACCACCGTTTCATGGTGGCGATTTTTAAAAAGCTAATGACAAGGACAACGTTGTCCAGTGACAACATCATACTAGAATAGAAAATGGGTCCATTTTAGAGGGGAGAAAAGAACGGCTTTGCCGTTTTTTTGTCTGTACATGTTCCCATTCATTTGGCCGAGCAGTGATAAGGTCGTTCAAGGTCTTAGTTTTCCCAGGCCGATGTGGTGAGAGGCCAGCCCCACATGCCATCCTTTGTATCTCAGCATGGTGCGGCAGGACAGAAATAGTCCAGATGGTCCTGGCAGAGAGAAACGGCAGCATAAATATCCAGAGAGTGAGATCGCAGGTACCTAATTGGAAACTTGAAAGGGATATCGATCAGATAGTGGGAGGCGGTCAGCGTTTGCATGAGTGAGCTTCTCTAATAGATCACTGCATTAGGGGGCAATTCTAAGTTCACAACAGACTGCTTACTTTCCTCTCGTATTAACACAGCCCCAACCCTAAAACAGCTTACTGAATTTAACATGCACCAATGCCACTCAACATTTGTTAACTTATTGGGAATGTATCTAAATTAAATTAGGTATAGCTATACATCTGCCATGTATCCTCATTCATGCTGTTTTATAGTTTTGAAGATGGCTCACCTTTGTTTCTCACACGTGATAAACCGATTTTGGCAGAGAATATTGTGTTGCACTGCACTTTATTATTATTATTTATTTATCACACCTATCTTACTGTGTTGTTCATTTCCTCGAGCAATAAGTAATAACTGAATTATTGATTGCCTTGTCCCTCTACTGCCTCAGACAGATGTTGCTGAAGAAATGGAAGAAATGCACACCTTTTTGTGTTTGCTCTTTTACAGCTGCATAGGATATGAATTGTAGGTCAAATATTAACTTTTGCCTCTTGGTTTTGCCAATATGAGTGGCTTTGTACTGGATAGTGGCAGGAAATACCGTATAGGCCACTGGCACACAGGAAGGGAGGTGGTTTCCCGGGGTAATGGGTCGAGATGCTTGCTGCTTGACCACCATGACAAAGCTACAACTTCAGTGAATTCTGCAATTTAAAGATTTTGTTTCTGAAATTGCCCTTGTGGGTAAAACAAGATCGCACATGCCCCTCCTGCACCTGAGTGTTTAGTGACTCTCACTCCTCTCTAGTGCTCCCCCTACAATACTCCTAGGCTCGCACCCTTCTCTACCCCATCACATGCAGTCAGACGCTCTTTTGTGGGAAGTTGCATTTCAAACTTAAGTAAACTTCGCACAAAAAGTAAGGAATTGGCATTGTCAGATACTCAGATTCCCACATACTCAGCTCTGCTGCTCATCGCGCAAATGCATGTTCCTTACAAATGTGGCACCATTTAAAAGGGAAATAATCAGGCTTTCCAATGGTATAAGATTTAGTGCCAAGAAGAATTGTTACAACAAAGAAATAATCTAACAAACACAAATTTCCTTACATTTTGTGCGTAGTTTCTTTAGCTGGGAAGGTATTCAGGGGTTCTGTAAGTGCTATAACACAATCAAGGAGTATACTTGTTTTTAAATACGGGTGTAATCACTTTGAATTCACCTGGAGTAATCACGCTCTTTTGTTGCTTCTTGTTTTGCATGTATAATTGTGTCTACCGTAGTATTGTAATTCAAATAAGCTTCTGCAGGGAACACTGTGCTGGGCTGAACCATGTTTCATGTCTAGCCTACACTACACTTGTCACCGAAAGATTTATATTGCTTAAACTTATTCACGGTGATAAAATAGCTGTTAAGAGACTTTGTCTAATGAGCCCTGTCTGGGTAAAAATTATTTTATTTTTTTTAGTGGATTGCACACCTCTCTAAAACTTTTCTATTCCACTCCCGCTACAGCCCTCATTTATGCAAACACCAACGCTGAGCTGGGACAGAAACTAGGGGTTTGCAGGGGCACTAAATGCAGTCCTGTCCAAGCGACAAAGCGGGGGCAATGTTTAGTTAAGCACATAGTGGCCACCAACTATCCCATGCATTTTATCACGTTCACAATGTTCTCAAGTAAAACGTCTTTTTCCAGGAAACCCTTGAAGTGCAGAACATTGGCAGCCTTGCCCCATCCTTTTAACTCCGACTGCATCATCAAGGTTAAGGACTAGGTAATTGTTTTTAATGCAGAAAGCCAGTAAGCAGCTTGTGTAACTTTGATGAGGGGGAAATGCATTAATGGAATGCAAGAATGCCACCCTCTGGGGGCCCCTGTCATTATTTTTTAGCTTTATTGCTGGTGTAGATGAACTATTAGGATGGTAGAATTTTAAAATAGTGTTTTAATGGCTCCCTGGCATTGTTGAAGAGTATTACTGAGACGACATGCGCTAGGTTGGATATTGGGTCTTCTTAGACAGTTTTTGGCCTGGTTCTTCTCAGGATGACCGTGATCATAGTTTGTCTTGTTGAAGTGTCTGGATAAGACGAGAGAGAGAAGACAGATGACTGGACAGCATCATCTGTCCATCTATAATAGGAGGCTACATCTACAGTATCATGTTTCTCGTAAGAAGACAGAACCGGTCAGAAATATACATTTATCTCAGTGTGTTATTTACTTGCATATGTATTTGAAGATGTAAGAGGCATGTTCAACCTGATTGTCGTAGTGGAGGACTATTTTGCATGCTGTTTTTAATGTAAAGCCTTCTAATATTAGGTTTATCACCTCTGACTGAGCATTTGTATGATTTGCCCTTGGGAAGATTTTAAATGGATTAAGATTCAGAGGCCCAGAAGACCCAAGAGATTTGCCTACATGGCGAGAGTTGTGCTTTCTCCATATGACTTCTCTGCCTCCAATATATAATCCTGTGAATGCATCTTAGGTCGAGCTATAATATGCAGCTTATACGTGATGTGAATAATACATTTATAGACCTTAGCTACACTCTTATAAACTCACACAAATGCACACACACACAAGATACAAGATCTGGTGCTGGTTAGGTGACAGTGCTCATCACCTAATTGGAGACTTTATCCTCTGTGACAAAAGTCAAGTCCTGTGACAAACGAGTTCTTATTATTTTTATCCTTTTAATATTTAGAAAAGGAGATGGACCTTTTCTCCTTTAAAATTAGATACAGATAGTGCAGGCAGCAATATACTGTGTGTAATTCTTTAAACCTGTTAGGCGTTATCTAAAAAGAGAACATACAGCATGGGCCCAGGAAATCAAAAGCTAATATCATTGTTGTAACAGTCCCTTTGCAGGTTGTAAAGTAAAAATCCAATTAACCTAACCAACACATGAATGTAAGGTGATTGTATTGGGAATTCTCAATTAACAGTTTACACCGTCTACATCGTTGGCTCCATTTGTCTTGTCCTCAAACCTTTTTTTAACAGCAAGAAATATTTCCAATACTTTGTTTCATCGCAAGGTTGTTTTGGTTTAAGACATCGCTGTTCCAGGCACATCGTTTTAGGTCATGCAGTAGAGGTGCAGGCTCTAGTGTTGAGGAATGTGTCTTGACTGATGAGCCGTATTAAAGGATGTTAGCCATCTACAGAACGCACCAGGGTTTTGTCACCTACTGTATGCTACAGTAGGGTTTTAGTACGCCTTAAATATTTTGCTGTGAAAAGGGCCCGTAATCCTGAAAGGTATTTAAATAAGATTCTAGCCCCTTTTCACTTTGTCTAATTTCTAAGCTAATGGAGTCTATACATGTAATACCTTTAGCTGTCCATCATCATCGAGACAATTTTTCAAAGGTGTGGTCCATATACATTTTAATACGTCTTTTAAAGATGATATATCCACACCGTTCCTAATGATGTTGCAGACGATTTACTCTCACGAAGGCTTACCTATACCCTGGAAATCGTTTTTTAGATGGGCGTCTCAGAATAATTAAATATTTTCTTGTATCCCAGGACACTGGCTCCAGAGGAATGCAGGCTATGTGAGTGAGGGCCTTGGCTGAATGGCTGTATTATTTAGTGGTCCATGGAGCATGGCGTGATGGACGAGCACAGGGCCACAATGTGGAATCTGGGTTTCACAAGAGCCCCAGTTCCCCCTTCCCCCCACCCTGTAGGGGAGCAGGCCCAGGACATGAGGCAGAGCAGGGGGAGAGGATTACC
>JAOEHI010001103.1:0-13005 GCA_025447815.1 Percopsis transmontana
TATATACATTCACAGCCACACCAAAAACACACACCCACACACACACACACACACACACACACACACACACACACACACACCCACCGCGCGCCCCCCCCCCCCCCACGAGCCGATCCACACTTCACTGCTTTTAAGCATGTCCAAACGCGCAAAGAAATACAAGCTTAGACAGTTATTGCAGGTATATCTATAACCGATCAGCACGATCGGCCTGGACGAAAAAGAGTCGAGACAGGAAAACATGATTACTCTGAACATGTGAAACATGGCTATGGATGAAAGAGAATTACTGGTTGGTAAGCCTGATTAGCCCTGTGTGAACAATGGGCTGGGACAACCCACTCGTAACCCTGTTCCTCCTTTTATTGTAGTCAGACAATCGCACAGCCAAATCGGGCATTCTCAAAGGACACACTGATGACGTGTGGGAGAGCCGTCACAAACACTCCTAGAGCTGGAAAAACTGTGACACCTAGGTGTTTCCTTCAGCTTATCAACCTCGCTTTCCCATGGCAAGCTTTCACTACACAGGTGTACAGCGAGTGTAGTTCATGCATAGCATGTGTCAGACTGTTAACAGACGTAGCCTGTCACTGCGATGTGTTGTGTACTGAAAGTCTGTTCATGTGTACTTATTTAAGTATCTGCTTATGCGCTTTCATAAAGCCAAGGCTGTGAGTGACATGTTTACAGTATGCATCTTAGTCCATATGGGTGTGTTACTGCGAACAACCAGTGTCCATGGGTGTGTGTGCCTAAGTGTATGTACAGTGCAATGTCCGGTTTAATGCTGTGAGATGAAGTCAATCAAAACACTGAGCCAAAACACACAGCTTTATAAGGGTGTACAGTAGTCTAATGATGGCTATGTAAAACGACAAGCCTTAAAGCTAATTTATTTTGTAAAACAATCGCCTATAATATTTAATGGGCACGACCGTTGATGCTAAGGATTATCTCAATTGAAGATACACTCTTTGATTGCGTTATAGCACCTCCAAAACCCCAAATTTGTGCCCCAGCTCACTGGACAAATAAATCACTTAGGCAATTAGACATTTCACCTTTGATATACTGTCGCCTTCGAATGTGAAATGGGTCTTTGAAAGGGGCATGCTAGACGTTGAATCTCTATGAAGGATGCTTTTTTCCCAGTACAAATTATTAGTTCCAGGAGTGGGGGAGCTGTGAACTGACACAAACACATACAACACACACAAAGGGGGAAAGGCACTAAAAATGTCAATCACTGTTATGCTGTCAGCCATCTTGATTGTGACTCTCAACTCAACCGCCACACATCCGTGACAATCTACCATGTATCACCAATTTACTGTCGCGAGATTGACTGTATCTGACAAACCCATCCCACCCTCTCCTCCGTTAGAGTACCACGATGTTATCTGTCTCTTTTAAAGCTGTCAATCACGGTCTTCACAGTAGAGGCAAAAGGAGCAGAAAAAGAAACGAGTAGTGAAAGTCTGCTGGGCGCCAGAGGACAGTTAACCAAACAGTGGGGGGTCTGCGCTCTTCTTTTTGCACGTGTTTTGGAAAACACAATCTGTCCACAACTACCCCGCTTGGATGTCGAGGGAGGTCAGGATATGAATAGCATTTCTCGGAAAATGTTCATCCATTGTCATTAAGGAGTTCTTTGTCCAATTTTCACACATCTTTTAGGATGTGGAAATGTATCAAATTCATGTCCAAGATGGGCCCTAGTTTCAAGTCAAGGTGCAAGCGGAGGCACACAGTGCAAGTCAATCTAAGGTGTGGCCAATACTTTTTTGCTAATTTCAGTTTCCTGGCAGTGCACGGCCAGCAGGCCGCAGTTGCGTCCGCTTACCGCCGCCCGGAAACTAGAGCCCTATGTGTGTAGTGGTAGATAAGATATCAATTTAGCAGATATCCTTTAGCAGATGCTTTTATCCAAAGCGACTTACAATTACATGGTGCTATTACATGGAGCAGATAGGGGTTAAGCATCTTGCTCAAGGATGCTTACAGGTAGGTACTGTATACTATAAATGCTTAAAAATATATTAAAACAGTCAGTAGTAAAGTGAAAGTGCAGCTTGCCAACAGGCAGTTAGCCATCAGCACCTGACAAAGGTCATCTGCATTCACGGTGGGCAGCAGGTTGAATCGCCATGGTTATTTAGAACCAAACAACGGCAATGCCAGCTCGCTGGTGAGCCCAGTGTGTCGTCTGAAATACAAGTAAAATACAAGCATCCTCCTCCATACCATGGTACCTGAAAAACCAAAGTCTAAACGTGTTGATTATATATCATAGGCTTAGTGAGCCTATTCACACAAAATTGTCTTAACCGTTGACATAAATTATTATGAACAAACAGTACAACTTAAGCAATAAAGTGTGGAGGCAGACATTTTAAATCTGCTAAAACAGGCAGCTCATTTATAATTTTATGAGGCCAGTGAATACCAAGGCTTAATTAAAGAAGCACGTTTACACAGAGAATGGTTGGCCTGTTTGCGTAATGTTGGTGTAACCTCTGGAGCCACGCCAACAGGCAGCGCGTCTCCCTCCTGTTCATCCTTGGCGGTGTACTGACCGCCAACCGGCAGCCGTCCATAAAGTCAATGCACCCTAGCTTCAGACCGGGCACTAATAACGGACCACTTATTCCGTGCACCTGCGGGAAGGGTATATAGGTGGGGTGGTTGGGTCTGGGCACTGTCGGTGATTGTGAACTTGCTTGCTTGCTTGTTGCCACTGTTTGTATTAAAGAGAATCATACTTTCGTGTGTTTACATTTACATTTACAGCATTTAGCAGACGCTTTTATCCAAAGCGACGAATTAGTACATTTGTCGGCATTTGAACTGGTTAACCGGCAGTTTTTGCAAGCAGATAACATTCTCCTAGAATAAGCCCAGCATCATGTAACAAGGTTACTTTACCTATGCATTTGCACAACATTACTCTAAGGTTTATCATTCGCTCCTTAAAACAGTCAATAATTGCAATAATCGAAAGTTATCATTCACTCTTCAAACAGTCAATAATTGCAATAATCGAAAGTTATCATTCACTCTTCAAACAGTCAATAATTGCTAACTGCAAAGTGCTTAATATTCTTCGAGCTGATCTCACAGAGTAGAAAGAAGGATTTTAGATATTTTTTAAAAGGATAGTTAGTGGGATTAGTGCTATGAGGTAGAAAGATCGGTGGCCGAGGTACTGAGATGGATTTTGAAGAGGTGGGTTTTAAGTCTCTTTGGTAGTGATTGGTAGTGATTCTGCTGTTCTGACCGCTGCAGGAAGCTCATTCCACCATTGCGGCGCCAGGATAGAGAACAGTCTGGACTGGGCTGAACGACTCTCACGCGCAACTCGTAGCTACGGAGGTGCCAGCCTGCCAGCCGAGGTGGTAGATCTTAGTGCTCTGGCTCGGGCTTAATGTGTATTATTAAAAACGCAGAACATAAGCTCACATTGTCGCCAGCTCTGTGTCTCACGTGCATGCTTTTCTGTCCGCGCCGGCACTCAACACGCCCCACAGTTAGTAAAAATCACGGACCCGAATCATGGCCGCAACACAAGAGAGGTCTTACAAAACTGCCAGAACACAACATCGCTACGAGGATATGTTCATTAACGACTGTGTCAGCGAACAATTCCAAACCCCTGGCCCTGAACAAGGCATTTCCCCTAATCACCTTAACAGAGTGTTAAACCCAGTAAGAAACAGGACAGTGTTTGAGTGGAGTCAGTGGAATTCAATTGCAAAGGGCCAGTCAATTCAGCGGTTGGAGTCAAAATACCCCGCAGGCATAATAGATATGTCAGGACTAAGTACCTCTGAGCTTTGCCAGACACCACGTGAGCATGGTTTTCTCTTTATTGTTCCGAAAAAGGAAATAGCTCTGCCCAAACTGAGGGCCCACCGATGACCAGAACACACCAAACCTGTACATATAATTACATAAACGGGATGAAGTAGCAAATTAAAGCTGTCACGTCAGTTTTCCGTGCCATCTTTGACAAAGGCCATGTGTCCATATGCAGTTGCTAGGGGGGATGGAAAGAGGATATTCAGCCCCATATGGCTAACTGGCCCGGGTTCACTTTTCCACCCATTTTGCTATCTCTCTATTTTCCCACATCCCTCTCTCTTTCTCTGCCTTACTGTTCTCTTGCTCCCCCCCCCCCCCATCTTTAACTGTCTCACACTTTCCCTGTTTCCATCTCTTCCTGCCTGTGTTGTTCTCTCTCCAGCACCCAGTGCCGGCTGGTCCCAGCCACCATGTGATTCCTATTCATAGAAAGTAAACAGTGATGTGGCCAGGCTGCCGTTTCCATTTCACATTTAGCACAGTTCAACAGACTGGCAGGTCCGGACGGACACAAATGCTGCCTTAACCCTTAAACGCCAGCTTTGGACAAAAACGCCTATTATATTTTGTGCAGTTTTATTAAATATAAATAAATCAAACTTATATTAAAAAAATTATATACGTTTTACGTCTATAAAAACATGCTATCTACCAGGTGTCTTTGAACGTCAACCATTGGTATATGAAGGGACCCTAACAACATACTGTTGATTATGGCTACATTTCTGTGCTATATTCTTTGAATATTGTTATTAGCAACCGCTATGGGAGCTTTTGATCACAGCACATCTGGAACGTAACAAGCTAGTTCTGGTTTGAATTTGGTTCCCTATATCCTATTAATGAAACAATAACACAGATAAAAGGACACACAGCTACTGAGACCCTAACTATGGAAAATGTATTTATATTTCTAGAGGAGAAGTTGGGGTCTTTTTGGGGGTCCACCTGTACTCGGCCAAACAGCATCTAAAAGCTATAAGAAGTACTGCACCTTAAGGCAATTCCACTTTGGATTAAAACCTCATCCTTGATGGTTGCTACTTGGGTAAAACCCTGTGTAATTTCCCATTCCCTAGTTGCCACTGGTGGCTACTGATGGAGAAAACGAATGTTTGGCTTTAGGGAATGAGTGCCTTGTCAGCGCATCAACTTTCCATCTCAGGGACTTCCAACTCTAGTGTGACACGAATGAGCAACTCATGATGGAATAATACCGTCAAACTGGAACCTTGTCTGTCATTTGAGGTAGGCTTAAGCTATCAAACTGAGGGGATTTATTATGTAGCCAAATCCAAAATGACGATTGTATATTATGATTAATGTTTCATGTTGGGGTGTACTCAGCTGACTGGCTTCAAATTCCTCTTATGTCGAATGATATATTCTGCCTGCACATATGTAAACAAGACTTTAAGTAATGCTATGATAACCTGGAGCCATACTCAATTTACTCTACTACTGCTGGACTACTGGGAAATGGTTGTGTGTGTGTGTGTGTGTGTGTGTGTGTGTGTGTGTGCATGTACACACTTCTCATTTGTAAATGTGCGGATACCTTTTGAGACTAAGCGGATTATGCATGTGGAAATGTAGAGATCCACGGCGTACGCTGTACTCTCATGAAGACCTATTATTTGGTAAAATTATATATTATACGAGGTTCGTATGTGTGTTTGAAGCTCAACCTCTCCAGGTGTGTACACACAGTTAATTACAGGTGTGTGTAGCTGCATTGACATGTTTACCAACTGTTTTCTCTCATTCTATTCGCTGCCTGTCAACAAAGCTACAGTTTCCTATATTGTGCAAAGGCTTGTTGATGAACCTTGACGCAAGTGAAACTAAGATACATCATTAACCTTTGTCAAACACAAGGTCTTGTCAGACATCCTATTTGGTTTAATACAGAGAAACAGAAGAAAATTAAGCTGTCAGGGGGCAGCAAAAAAGACTTTGCATCTCTTCGCTTTCCTCTTCTGCTTAACACCTCTGCCAGATAGAGCTTGCAGCCCCTATGAAGATACAGCCAATGCTGTCAGACGTCGACTCGGTCGCACTCTGAGGTTCTTCGCTAAGGCAGAGTCTTATCGAGCCCAAACACAACCCGCTGCACCCGAGTCCCGCTTTTCCCGCTCACCTCTACCCAACTCCATTATTCATGCGCATTTTCCCAGGTGTGAACAAAAACCGGTATCGCAATTCAGCGTATAAGCTCATGAGATATTTAGACGAGGACAAGCATGCTGGAGGGAACAGGGAAAGGAAGACAGATTACTGTATACTGTCGAGCAAGGCGAGTCTGTAACAGGTAAGGAGGTTTGTGCATGGATGGCTGCTAAAAGCGCTGAGAGCTGACCACCCAGGAAGTCCTCAAGGGTCACAGAGTGGTCAGATCAGTCTTTACTGTGGAGAAAACATGAAAGCGGTGGTGTATATTTATTGGCCGTAGAGGGCTGAGCTGACAAACACATAGACACTGCTCAGAACTTTATCTAAACATGTTCCTCTGTTTCGCATTCGCACAGGCCTTTCATTGGGACGAATTGGAACGAATGCACGTTTTTACTACTGTATGTATTGAAGTATGTATGCAGGAATACACTTCCCCAAAAATGTAGGTTTTAAAATACTTGTTACATCTAACTTCTGTACCCAAAATGACATGTTCCCCTTTTAATATCTATGTAATACTTCTAATATGGTATTTTTGTGATTATTATATTTAATTTATTTTTGGTAGTCTTATATCTGCTTGTGTGTCTCTGCCGGTAGTTATTTGATTCTTGTTATGCATCAATGTCACTATTGAGGCCAGTTAAATATTTTAAATCTGTTCTCAAAGAAATGGCATTTTGAAAAACATTTTGGCTGTGAGGGCTGACCCTATTTTAAAAGCCAGTCCTCTCTGATAATCGACTGAAACCCGGGAGACTTTCTGGCTATTCTCTCTTGTTTGTCATGAATAAAACTCAGACGTCGTCAAAAACAACTAACATCCTGAAATGATGTTCCCCCTGGATGTGGTCCTGAATCTTTAACGATGTGAAATAACAAGATAATATCCGCTTGTGTTGACAGTTGACACTCAATTCAGATTCGCATTTGTTTAGATTCCCATCCTGTGGTTTTATAAATGCAGATATGCCTTGTGTATAGTTGGAAGTGTGCGTGCACCCCTGCATATTTGCATAGCACAAAAGCATAGGGGCCAAGTTAATGGCTTACCTTTTACCGGAATTGCCTATAAATATGCAAATTGTCTCCACATTCCATGAAAAAGCAATCTATGCGCCATATAAATGTTAGTTTAAGCTTCCGCGTGGAAGATCTTTTCAGTGGCGAAACTGGTCCTGGTCCGGTAGATCTACATCAGTTTGGAAAGCTTGTCAAGAAAACAATCTCCCTCTATATGAAGATTGACGATATGGTCCTGAAAAGTTTGAGTGTAATAAGAGGTCTACAACTTCACCTCTGAATTTCATTTGTTTGCGTTGTAGTTCCAACTCCCTTATCAATATACCGTCAAGGAGCATTTGCAAATAATGACGTGGTTCACGCCTGTGATATTGATTCTAAAAGAGGCTGACACCCGGTTCAATACTGAGGCATTATATTTGTCACCTGACAACCAATATGTGTGTTTGTGTTACTGGCTCAAAAAAAGAGCTAAAGATGACTGGGAGAGTTAGAAAAAGAGCAATGTGTCCATCTGAAGTGAATGTGTGTGTGTGCTAGTGAACACACTGTTGCCTAATTCGACCCATGCCAGCCGCCTGGACTCAATCCTCCAAACCGCCCCCGCAACCCGCCAAGCCCAGGGAAATACATTTATTTTCTAATATAAAAGATAGTGCAGATGAAAGATTTCTTGGAGTTGTCTCGGCTGAATCCCTAGTAACTTTATTAAGGAGAGACAGAGCAACTAACCTCGTTTTGGAGAGCGGGCTCTCACTTTGTGAGTGGGGGTCTGGGGGAAGGGAAAAAGTGCGAAATGACAAAATGAAATCGCCAATTCAATATTTTAAATTCAAGATGGATTTTTTTTACTGGTGTAGCTGCCCTATGATGTAGAAAGCCATTCAACACCTCGCACATTGTAGTATCAAGAGTGCCGTGATGAACATAGATCACCTCTGTGACTGGATGCAGTGGGCATTTTCATTCAAATTTTGACACAAGGTGAACTGCAGTAGACCTAGTAAATACCCATAATGCACCATTCCAGCCAGCAATCGTTAACAATGAACCAAGAAGTAGGGTTCGGTACCAAACTCAGTACCGACCGAATTACGCCAAATTGCGGGTACCTGAGAGTACATCAGGGTAAGAGAGTAGAGAAAAAGAGACAGAGCGAGACTAAGAGAGCG
Organism: Percopsis transmontana; assembly: GCA_025447815.1. Taxonomy (NCBI): domain Eukaryota; kingdom Metazoa; phylum Chordata; class Actinopteri; order Percopsiformes; family Percopsidae; genus Percopsis; species Percopsis transmontana. The sequence continues at coordinate 8,235 of JAOEHI010001103.1, forward strand.
AGATTACTTCACCCCTGCAGCTTGTTCAGTGTTCAACACAGTCAGGGCAATGGCGAGCCGAAAGTAGGGAGGGGTTTTATTTTGTGTGGTGTGTAAAAAGTTCTAAATAAATAACTATGTTCTAAATAAATAATCTTGAAATTGAGTACTTTAGACTTATTTTTTACAATTTAAGTGCTGAAAGAGTTAAGAGCCGAAAAAAGGTACTGTTGCGTACCGGCCTGAATTTCAAGTATCGGTACAGGTACAAATGTGTAGTACCCAACACTAGCAGGAAGTACACTTGAAAGCTGATTTTATCATTTACAGACAGTAAATGGTTCCAATTTGTATTGTTTAAGGATATATCTATGCCAGGGTTGTACTTGTTAAGTAGGCCTTGGCTATCAGTATGCTAAAATGGCGCTACAGATTACAATCTTACATTCACTCTCAAGAGTCCACACGCTTCCACTTAACACAATGCACTCAGAACGGCTGCTTCCAACTTCTGCGATAGCAGATGCCGTCATCAATAAAGCAACAGGTGTTTGCAGAGTGTTACTACGCTGTTGTGTTATTCATGACACGGAAGAGAGAGAGAGAGAGAGTGAAGGGATGGGGGGGAAAGAAAACTCAGAGAGTCAGGGTGAGAATGCGTACAGGAAAAGGTTTGAGAGAAAGCAGCACATAAATAGATCGCAACAAGACGAGAGAAACAAAGAGAGGCATTAAGACCCAGAAGGGAGGGAGGTGGAGAGGTGAGGGGCCTCGTCATTTATGGGACCTCGTGGGAGCTAGGATGGAGGAGGGGAGGAAGGGGGGGTCCTGTCCTATGTCTAGCTCGCCGGTTCTATAAAGTCAGAGCTTTCTATTTATACTGCGCTGTAATGTTTGGCATTTCCCATCGGAAGGGGGACGGGGGAAGCTATTGTTTTCCTTGGCCGGTGTTTGATCGGCCCGCCGGACTCTTGAGCGCTGAAATGTCAGCTGTTCGCAGGTCTGTGCTTCCTCCTGCTTATTTATCGTGTGGAGTGATGTGGAAAGTGGGTCGTTTGTGTCTTCTAGACATGACAATGAATAGAAGAAAAAACGAAGTGTGACAGCTGTTGAAAAGGTAGAGGTAAACTAGAGCGTGTGTGTATACAGTATATTGTAGAAGAGAGGCAACCACATGCTCACATAATGGCAAGTCCGGGGCAGGCTGCTTTTAGCACAATAGGCGACGTCAATCATATTAATGCCAATATGTCCTGCTGTGTGGTCTATGGGCCTATGGTTAGGATGCAGAAAACTATCAGGAAACAATGCTAACATGGTCCAAAACATGTTCTGTGGGTGGATTCAATAGCAAAGAACAGGTGATTCACTGACTCAGCTCCGTTGCCTCGCACTACAATACCTTGCTAGGGGAAATACTACATAGACAAAAAAGCCAATGTGACTGCACCTACTTATAGTTAATAGAGCTGCTGTCGCTGTCTCTCTGAAACATTTGAAATAAATGTCTCTGTGTGCTGCAAAAAAAACAACAACACAAAACAACAAACACACTCCCCGACAGCCGACACAAATCAATAGCTCGTTAGTTAAACAATAGCTGCCCCCGCGCTGCAGTGTTTTCAAAATAGCTATTCCCTTGGGCACTGCCACGCCAACGAGAATCATTGTGAAGGTTAACAATGTCTACCGCCATAGCAATTCTGAACCGAACCAAGAGACTCGAGTTGAGCTGAAGGGCTTCACAGCAACTTGCCCTCCTTATCGCGGTGGGTCTGTGCCAGCGGGGCCGACATTAGCGGAGAGATTCCATATACCAAGTGATTGATTAACAAGTCGCAATGAATTTTAGTATTAGTATTGTTTACTACAGTCCAGGCATACGGTATAGGGTATAAGTGTATACTTGATGATGCAAAACACTGTGTTGGGGTCTTAAACATTATCAGAGAGCACAGGAGTCTATCTAAAAGAAGAATACATGACTTTAGAAAACATATCTTTTTGAATGTGGAGTGTACAAAATTGCCTGTGTGTTTGTACAGATTTCTCTGAGTGTATTTATTGTTTGTGGGAATTAAAAAATAAATAGAATAAAAAATAGAATGGAATGGAAAATAGGGGTGTCCCCGACTAAGAATTTACATAGTCGAATCTGATTTTTAAAGTCTTGCCTATCGTTGACTGATCGTCAACATGCGTTTTTTATTTTTTACTCATTGATCCATAATAATTATATGGGGGCAAAAACTGGCCGACCGGTAGTGCATTTTAGTATGTCTAGTAGGCTACTGTCAGAATACCACAGACATATCAATGAGCCAGTCAGGTGAATGGCTATTTATACATAAAAGAGGAAATAACACTATAATAACAAATCCAACACTGCACAACCCTCGTTACGAGAGTAGCTACAAACACACTTTGAACGACGAATATGTTACAATTAAGAACTTCCTTACAATCATAACATAACCGCAATCATAACATGCCACAGCGGGACAGAATAATAAAAAAAAAACACTGGCTTGTCGCGAAGCGACATTTTGAATCTTCAAACATAATCGCATGGGAATGGGTGGACTGACAATGAAATAATAATCTAGCGATGATTATAAATCTCCCAAGGAGATTATAAATAAATATCCTTGGGAGTGCCCCTATCTTGTTCAGGAGCAGGCAGAGCAGCAGAAACTTCAGGCAGTAATTCAGGATGACCTTGTAATGCTAACGCAATCTCGGTAACATTAATAAAATGGTCAAATGTTTAATTTATATTCATATCCAAGGTTTGCAGTGATAATTTCCCATGTTTTTTTTATTTCTGTAGACTTTGTTGCCATTATTAAAACTTTTACCAGCTCCTGTAGATTGTAAACATGAGTTGTTTCGCTATTGCCATGTGACATCAATGGTTCGTTATGATTGGTTCAACCCATTATTCACACACACACACACAAGTAAATTGACTAAAAGCACAAGAGCTATTTTCAAATGTTTATTAACATTAATAGGCTGATATTTACACCAATATAGGTTATATATCATGACTTGGGAGAAACCATGCAATTCTATGTAAAATCAGACGTTCAGCACACCCATATAGCCGGAATGGAATGATCCTTCTTTCATAACTACATTTTGCGACGATTCCACTGTGAGATTGGCAGTCGAATCAGGCTCCTTAGATGGAATCGTCGAATAGTCGACTATTTGAGGTCACCCCTAATCACAAGTAAGTAACATACAGCCCTTAAATAGCAAAGGCCTTGTGTGAAAGGCCTTGTGTGTGTTTATGTGTTTGTCAATGTGAGTGTGCAACAAACAAGAATCACCCAGGTAGAGGCCTAAATTAATTCATGTAAGGTGTTTGTGTACAGTATGTAGACACACGACTTTGCCTTCTTCCCCTGCATCTCACTGAGAAACAGGGAAGCCACATTTATCTGTAGCCCACATATCCCATAATCAACAACAGCACAAACGCGCACCTGCACATACTGTATATTGCACAGCACTTGAATGTGGAGCCTCTTCAAACAGAATGTAACCAGTTCTGAGCAGTGCTTCGTGTCTCAAGCTTTCTGCATAATGTATTTGTGTGAGAATGCATGTGTCCTGATTTCACAGCTGGCCTCTGGGTAAGAGCTACTGTATCTTGATGTTGGTGTAAAGATTGATTTTAAAAAATCATACAGTATATCCATATAAGCAACTCGTGTGCCTTTTGTTATGACAATCTAAATAGGGACTTCAAGTACCGTATTATTGAATTAAAGCTATCTGAAATACACAGAACCTTTATTAAATAAACCAAAATATTGAACAGATTTCGTATTGGCCTTAAAACAGAAAAAAAGTCCCTACTTGAAAGCATTCTCATGAGACACTAGACTTTCATGTTACCTCATCGGTGCCTTAGTGTTTTGCATATACTTATCAAGGTTTACACCCCCTCCTTCCTCAGAAAAAGATTCCCCATCCAACTCCTCCATAGCCCTCCACCCAGGAGACAGGTGGCGTGCCACACTGTACCCACGAGACGGGCTTTTCGGGTGGGCTGCTTAACAGCAGATCTTGGGCCCGTTCTTTGGCTCCTGGTGCCAGCAGGTGAAATCATGGGAAACACGTGGTGACTCTGAGGGAATATACGCAGGCAGCTGGCTGCTAACAAGCGCGGTGGGAGGCTGGCAACCTCCACAGCCGCAGCAGCTGCTGTGGGCCTGGGGTGGGAACCCTCCAACCCATCCTGCCTGGGTAGAATCTCAGTATTTAGTCCCATAGTATTTGTGCGTTTAATTGTGGATTGTTTGTTGGCTCTTCAGTGAAATGGGACTTACTTAAAGGTATGTTCCTCGTGTAATAAAAACAACTAGCCTATGTTTCAACTGGTTTGTAACACTGGTCAACTAAAATACAAGGGTAATTCCAGACACAGACACAAATCTAGTTTAAAAACATTTTTCAGTTTATGATTCTTTACATTTAATAAAAGGTTATTACTGTTAAATATGAGAGTAGATAATCGGTCTTCCCTGGCATTCAACCAATAGAATTTACTGAAACCAATCTTCTCCCCACAAACTTCTATTGCAAACGTGACCAATAATAAATCCTTAATCAGTTATATTCGGTGTCCTGGCATAGTAGTAGCTAAATTCTCAGGTCAGTCAGCCTTTATCCCAGCCGAAATGAAACAATTCACCTGTTGTTGTGAACTAGAGAGAGAGAGAGAGAGAGAGAGAGAGAGAGAGAGAGAGAGAGAGAGAGAGAGAGAGAGAGAGAGAGAGAG
>JAOEHI010001104.1:0-13004 GCA_025447815.1 Percopsis transmontana
ACGTTACGTGACAGCCTGTCACAACATGAGGGGCTGTGATTGGCCATCACTCACCATGGATTCATGTCCTTAACTTGTCAGTGTTGCTAAAGGACTCATATGTTTACTACTGTCATTCCATGTATGTTTTATGTATGTTTATGTTTATGTTGTTGTTGCTTTGGCAACATGAGTAACTAACTTCTTGAACTGAACTGAACGAAGCCAGAGAGAGAGAGAGAGAGAGAGAGAGAGAGAGAGAGAGAGAGAGAGAGAGAGAGGAAGAGAGAGGAAAAGAGATAGAGAAACCGACAGGAAACCCACGCCCCTAGCTGCAGAGGTCTCTCTTTTGGGTTGTTCCACAGACTTTGTATGTTTAGATCAGTAAAGACAGTTGAGACGTTTAATGATTAAATATTGTGCTTGTGAAGTTAGACGTGTATTCACTATGTTGCTAACGTGTGGCTAAATGAATGTTGAGCTGCTTTGTAGTGCATCTACCAAGCAGCACAGCTCCAAGTAATCTCTAGAAAGGAGTTACTGTAACTAGTCCTGTTAATGCTAGCGTTAGCCTGCTAGCATTCTCCATCATATAGCACAGACAATGGAAGGACGCAGGCGAACACAGCAGCAGCTCAAGGTTTAGTGGGTGTGTGTGACTGGTTTTATAAATAGAAGATCTATGACAAACACGTCACATTAGAAATGTTTAGTAACTTTTTCTTAGTTAGTTAGTTAAAGTTTTACTTTAGGCCACTATTTAGTTGTAGGTCCTTTGACCATGGTTACCATTTGGAGTTCATGAACACTATTTAACTAGGCAAAGGGTGACTGAATCTGATCTCAAAGTGTGCTTATTTAAAGTTCCCCTGGCCTACTGTAAGTGTTAACCTCGGATAAACGTTTCCAGGGGATCTTGAGGTGTCACCAGTGGTCACTGCTCACTTCCAAACCAAACCACACCAACTGTCTCTCACCTCCACACCACGTTCTCAACACTACGAGAAGGTCAAATGCAAATGCGGTCATGAATGTCAGTAGGATAAATTATTAATGGATTACCTCAAAACACACACACAAACACAGACACACTTCTTTAGATGGAAAAGTTAGAGACTGGAGTCTAATATGACTATTCTGTAAACGATAACGACAACATAGTATTAGTACTAGAGTACTAACATAATACTGCACTACTAATGTATTCCACAGTTGTGACACAGCACGGGACCAGTATGGAAGGACCGCGCATATGCGGTACACACCGCTAGACACAGCGCGAGACAGCTTGACTTGTAACGAGCAGAGACCTCGAGAAGTTGCGTGTGTACGTGTGTGTGTGTGTGTGTGTGTGTTACTCACCAACGCACCGCGGATCTCCGAAAGAAACTTGAGTAACTTTGAACACGCTTCTGCCCCTCCCCTCCCCTCCCCCGCCGCCTCCGTTACTCCGTTACTCCGTTAAGCGGCTCAACGGCTCTCTCTCGGCCGCGTGCGTGTGTCCGTCCGTGTGTGCCTCTCGTGTGAGTGTGCGCGTGTTTCTCGAGTCGGCCAGCCGACATGGAGGTTCTTTGTGCGGCGCTTAGCCCTGCCCTCCGCCCTGTGTGTGTGTGTGTGTGTGTGTGTGTGTGAGTGTGTGTGTGTGTGAGTGTGTGTATGTGTGTGTCTGTGTGTGTGTGGTGGAGTAACGGACCGTGTTGAGCAACTCCTCCGTTGTTACGTAGTTGTTGTCACCCGGTAGTAAGCTATACTGATTTTAATAGTTTTATTTTAATAGTTATAGCCCCCCAAACATGTTTTATATTATTATTATTATTGTTATTATTATTATTATTATTATTATTATTATTATTATTATTATTATTATTATTGTAACAATGACAAAATAGCCTGGCAGGGCTAACTAATGATGAGATGCCGATGAGTTTCACAAGTGTCTCACAGCTTTTCTCTACTGGTCCGTTTGGTGTTCGAGGTTGTTGGTAACTTTTGGTCGCAAAATAAAATAAATACATTACGTCACAGCCCTCAGCAAACATCCCGTCGACTGCGCCACATCCTGTCAGTAGTTACTTACCAGTACAGCGTGTCTTCCACTGCCCGCTGGGAGCTGTTCATTTACGACTAAGACGGCGCCCCCTGGCTGCCAGTAACGACGCAGTCCAGCCTCGGGTGGGAAACGTGCCTCTATTCCGTGGTGAAGAATGGGCGAGAGAGGTCCAGCTCTATCTCTGGTTCATCCTTGGCAGTCAGGGTGGCAGGATGGAGGGACGACAGAGGAGGAACATAACGGGTTTAATAACGGGTTTAATTCCCACCGGAATATCAACGTTACATTTCCAAAGACGATCTGACACTGATGAATTATAGATACTCGGACATACAGTTCTAAAGTCCGTAGGTTTACTCAACAGAATAAACATACATATTCGATCAGCAGGAGAGATAGGGGGGGGGCTTGTCTGTAGACTATCTCGCCGGGCCAGACGTGAGCAAGGTACCACGTGGCAGGACACCGTTTACACTGCAGCGCGAGGCTGCGGCCCAAGGTGTGTTGACATCCCATGACTTCATAGCACCAATCCCACTAACAATCCTCATTCTATCCTCCCTTTAAAAAAAAAAATCCTTCTTTCTACTCTGCTAGATGGGCGCTAAGAATGTTAAGCACTTTGTAGTTAGCCGTTATTGACTGTTTGAAGAGTGATACCATGTGTTTGCAGCGTCCACTACAGAGGCACCCTGCCCCGACCACAACACATAACTCTAGTCCAAAACATTCCACCAGGACCCAACTTTTCCACAAGCTCGGAAACGTCGGGACCTGGTTCTGACTCCCTACTAGGCAGGTTTCATGACGTTCTAAAACATTTAAACGTTCTGCCACATCTTGATGTGTAAAAACATCAGGCAGGCCAGGACACCAACAAGCTACAGGGAAATACCTCCTCGGGCAACAGGGAATTCCTTGGGAATAGAACCTCTAACCCTGACAGTGTTAGTGCCTTGCTCTACACAGGGAATAAAACCTCTAACCCTGACAGTGTTAGTGCCTTGCTCTACACAGGGAATAAAACCTCTAACCCTGACAGTGCTAGTGCCTTGCTCTACACAGGGAAAAGAACCTCTAACCCTGACAGTGCTAGTGCCTTGCTCCACACAGGGAATAGAACCCTTAACCCTGGCAGTGATAGTGCCTTGCTTAGTGTGTTACCACTGTGTGTAGAACTGTACACTCTGCCTTCACTACCTAGTTGAAACCCTAGCACTAAACTGCCCCCCCTCATACACACACACACACACATTCACTTGAAGCTGTAAATTCTTCACGTTCTTGGCTGTATCAATGCATTGTCGTTATCTCTGTGTGTGTGTGTGTGTGTGTGTGTGTGTGTGTGTGTGTGTGTGTGTGTGTGTGTGTGTGTGTGTGTGTGTGTGCAGCCTACTAAGGTTTCAGGTTTGTTCAGGCACTACAGAGAGAGGCAGGAGGAGAGAGAAAGACACTAACAACAGTAAAATGTTATACTTTGGGTTCTTTGCACTGAAGAAGATTTTAGAAGTCTGTTGTGTGTGTGTTTGAGCTGTGAGGTGACGGGTGTTTTTGTTTTGGTGTGTTAAAAAGTGCTAAGGGCGATCTCTTGGTCAGGGAAGCAAAATAAGTAAAAGAAGAAGAGTAACTTGTTTTTCTTTTGAAGTTTTGTTAAATCGGGAAGTATCGAGTATCGACTGAAAGGGATAGAAGTGCTCTCGTTTTCCGTTCCATTGGACTGTATGGTGGTATACGATAACCTGACCGCTAGATGGCAGCACTACGCTTTGAGTGCGTGTAGTCCACCGGAAACGCAAAAGCAAGAAGAGTGTGACGTGCAGAATAGCGTCAACAGTCGCGGGAAAAAGGTAAACAGTCCTTCCCAGTAAAATGTTTTACTTTATCTATCAACTATTTTAAACATATTCTTCAGTTGTTGTCTAAACGACCATGGCAAAAGTTAGAGTGCAAATTATTAGTTCCACACTGTCAGAATCACCCGATAGATTGCTGTGGCTTCATGATATATATAAAATAGTAGCCCAGTAACTACATGAACTAAAGATAAGTGTGTTGTAATATTTAACATGGATGTAGTAAAGCTATCCAATGTACACGTTTATGTCTAATAACTTTTAGTAATTCTGATGAACCGTGCCGTGTGGTCCAGGCAACATGCGGCAAGCAGCGGAGGCCGCGGCACATTCGTCTTTCTCTCCGGTTCTCTTCATGACGACGACCGGGGAACCCATGAGGTTCTTCCTGCGGCCGGGCCCCGCCAAGGTGGAGCTCCAGCCCGTCATCCGGGCCGGCGGGGGGCTGGTGTGCAGGGCCCAGCAGCCGGGGGTAATCCTGCTGGCTGACGCGGAGGAGATAGCCTCTCAGCAGGAGAACACTGCCCACTGGTGGGTGTTGGCGGTATAGCTGTGTGTGTGTGTGTGTTTTTTCCTTTTTTTAATTGCAAGTAAGAACATTTTTCAACAAACAGGAGAATAACATCTTACTGTGTGACAGAATAGAATCTTACAATGGCAGTTAGACAGATTAACAAAACAAACAAGGTAAATGCTTACAGAGAACAAAATAAAAATAAATAAGAACAAAAATAAAGACAATAAGTACAATAATTATATTTTAGTCACCTGAGGTTTCTTTGAATATAGTATTATAGCGGTTTAGAAGCATTTCTCTTTATTCATTTCAAAATTTTGAAACAAATGTGCAATTGTTATAATTACAATTACAATCGAACCCATGACCTTCCGGCTGTGAGTCCAACACCCAGACCACTAGACTATCCTGCCCCCTACTGGCTGGGAGTCCCAACACCCAGGCCACTAGACTATCCTGCCCCCTACTGGCTGGGAGTCCCAACACCCAGACCACTAGACTATCCTGCCCCCGGTCTTGTTGTTTCCTGTTTCCCGTTTCCTGTTTACAAAAAGTACAAGCATTTGAAATATCAATGAATTTGGCAATAACTGAATTCACAGGGTAGATCTTTATTGTTGTGTGTGTTCACTGTCTAACAACGGAGATAGAGTCTGTGATGTCACCTTATGTGATCTCTCGTGATTGGCTGACCGGTTCGTGTGATCTCTTGCGATCAACTGAGTCATGTGACATTTTCCAATTGGTTGCAACTTTCCCTTATTATAGCCTTTATATCATCTTAATCATTTACAAGCCACCATCACAATAATGTCAGTTAATAAGGGAAATTAGCTTCTGTGACCCTAACTGCTAATGGAAAATATATTCTGTTGGAGAAGTTGTGTGTCTCTCCCGTAGATGTCCGTTCACAGTTGTTCGGCCTGGTGAGGATTTCATCTTAGTCCATTTTTACTCATTGATGGTTCCCGCTTGGTGTTGCTAAGCTATCTGGTTGTAGGTTATCTGTCGCTAACGTAGCTTCTGATGAGGTCCCCTCCCCCGGTGTCCTTGTACACCGTGAGCCGACTGCATCATCATCATCATCATCATCATCACGTCTCCTGACTGGCAGCAGACCATTTGCTTCACTTATTGATGAACGGAGCTCGGTGTGACGTGAGGTGTGTCGTCCTCCAGGTACATCTCCACCCAATACGTCCGGGACTGTGTCAAGAAGAACGAACAGCTGGACGTTGAGGGCTACAGGTTTGGTCCTGAGCAGCTCCGGAGACGCTCCACCAGGCAGACGGGCAGCTCCACCAGCCTGGCAGAAGGTACAGTGGGGTACGGTGGGGTACAGTGGTACCCCTATGCTGGAGAACGCCACTGTAAATGCATCAAAGACAGACTTGAAGACAGTAAAGATGCACCTTATCTTTTATTATGTAATCTTAGAATATTAAGCACTATGCAGTTAGTAAATATTTACCGTTTGAAGAGGGAATGATAACTTTAGATTATTGCAATTATTGACTGTCTTGAGGAGTGAATGATGACTTTCGAGTAATATTCTACAAATGAATAGGTGAAGTAACCATGGTTACATGATGCTGTCCTTATTCTGGGAGAATGTTATCTGCTTGCAAAAACTGGTGGTTAACCAGTTGAACTGTTGACAAATGTACTAATTGTAAGTCGCTTTGGATAAAAGCGTCTGCTAAATGCTGTAAATGTAATGATTGTTTCCCCCCTGCTGTTAAATATGTAATGTTGTTTAGTGCATCTGCATTGCGTTTGTACCTGACGGCGTCTACACAGGGAGGTTAGCGTACACGTCAGTGGAGGACGAGGCCATCATGAGCTACGTCGCCCAACACCTCCAGGATGTCGGCGGGAACCGACTGTGGCAGGAAATGGCCAAAAACAACGTAACCAATCACAGCTGGCAGTCGATGAAGTACCGTTACACCAAGAAACTGTCCCACCGACGGCAGGAAGGAAAAGAGGTGGAGGAGGAGGAGGGGAAGGAGATGAAAATGATGTTTGCTTTTGATAATTGAGTCTTCTGTTCTTCTCTTGGAGCTTGTTCTGCTAAATACTACTACTAACATTCTGATTGGCTGAAGTGATCTGGTCTGTTTCTAGGGAGAAGGTGACCAGGAGCCTCCGAGCTCCTCTGAAGAACATCTTCCTCCTCCAGTTGATGGAGCAACCCCGGACCTCCAGGTTGGCACCAGTGGATGCTTCTGATGGTTCCAGGTGTCTTGATGTTTGATGAACATTGTGATGATGTCTCTGTAGACCCACCAGCCAGAACACCCCCACTCTGCGAAACCAGAACCAAACCCTGAAGGTGAGCCAGAACCTACTCGCTCTTCAGAGGGAGAGCCAGAACCTCCTCGCTCTGCAGAGGGAAAGCCAGAACCTCCTCGCTCTTCAGAGGGAGAGCCAGAACCTCCTCGCTCTTCAGAAGGAGAGCCAGAACCTCCTCGCTCTGCAGAGGGAGAGCCAGAACCTCCTCGCTCTTCAGAGGGAGAGCCAGAACCTCCTCGCTCTGCAGAACCTTCGATCCACTCGTTGTGTCCCTCCTCGCCCGGCAAGCCTCTCCTGGAGAAGAGCCCGCCCACACAGACAGGCAGGAAGAGGGCCAGACCAACGCCCTCTTCTGGTCAGAGAACAACGTCGCCACCGGAGGCTGAAGACCCTGAACAAGCTTCGACCTCCGGTACGTTCCAGAACAACTGCTCCAGCTTACCATTGAGTTTGTCAATAAACACAGATTCAAAATTAAGCAGAACAGAGGATATAAGCCAGAGGTAGGAATGGACCTCTACATTATATTATCAATATCTTTAAATATCTAGATATGAATCTTTAGCTCAAAATAGGCCAGATGGCACAAAGTAGACTCTTTTGGTCTCTCTAATGTGTTCTACTGTGATCTACTGTTTGCTAATGGCAGTTCTACTGTGTCACAGAAGGGGGTGCTGTGACCCAGACGGAGCCCAAGAGGAAGCTGGGCATCCTGGAGACGGCCACCAGAGAGTTTGAGGATGAAAGCGCAGTAAGAGCCACATGTGTACTCACTAAAACGCGCATGGAACAGTTCCACTATGTAGTATGTTTCTGCTAGACTTAGAGGGATCATCTCCTACTTCCTGCCTTGAAACCAAGACTTCCTGTTGGGTTGTCTAGTCTGACCAGGAGAGTCCGGCCCCCCACTCCCAGCCAACAGAACCCCATACAGCCCTGACCCAACCCGCCCCGGGACCTTCCCCGGAACCTGACTTGCAACCCGACCCGGGACCCGACCGTCAGCTGGTCCCGCCCCCGGCCAAGCCCCACCTCTTCCTGTTTGAGCGCGACTCGCAGCAGAGTAGCCAGGAAGCGGCCCACCCTGCCTCCCAGCCAATCAGGAGCCAAGAGGGGGCGTGTCTGACCCAGGGTGTACAGGACGACATCCTGCGAATCAGAGGGCTGATGGAGCAGACCAATCAGGTGAGAGACACTCCCACATACGTACAGACACATTTTCATTTTTACACATTTTCATTTAATTTAGTGGATTATTTTGTTGTGTCGGCCTAACCTAAATCTACCCTTAACCTTAACACAGTTAACCTTAAACTACTTACCTTAACAGTTAACCTCAACCCAATTACCCCTAAGCTTAACAGTTAACCTTAACTTCATTTCCCTTAACCTTAACCCAGTTAACAGTACCCAGTTACCCTTAACAGTTAACCTTAACCCAGTTACCCTTAGCCCTTAATGTTAACCCTAATCAAATGAGGAGTTTATGGTCTAAATGTGACCAAAACGGGTCTGGTCTGGTGGTTAACCAGATTGTTTGGATCAAAGCGTCTGCTAAATGCTGTAAATGTAAATTTAATCTGATCTGGTCTGATGTGGTCTGATGTGGTCTGATCTGGTCTGATCTGGTCTGATCTGGTCTGATGTGGTCTGATGTGGTCTGATCTGGTCTGATGTGGTCTGATGTGGTCTGATGTGGTCTGATGTGGTCTGATGTGGTCTGATCTTCTCTGGTCTTGCAGGACCTGGTCAGCGTGACCAAGGCTCTGTTGAGGAGCAGTGGAGACTTCCCTGAGGCTCTGCTCCTCCTCTCCAACCCCTCCTCCGCCCCCGGAGTCTTCTGGAGCGGCCGTGACGACACCCTCCTGCTGTCAGGGGACTCTGTTGCTCGCCAGCGCCTCCTGGAGGCGTATGGTGAGAAGGCAGTGGCCAAACGCCTCTTCTTCCTGCAGATGGAGTGAGTGATGGAGCGGCGGGGCGACCAGACCGCCAATCTCACACGCGCGTAGCTGGAATACTAATGTTTACTAATGTTGCTAGGCAACACACATTGCCTGACAACATAGCTCATTTACATCAAGTCCATGTGAATTCACTCAATGTATGAATATGTGAACGTATGGTTAAAATATGAATGTCTCAACTTTTACACAGTTTAGTCTGTTGTTTCTGTTTTTAAAGGGAAAGTCCTCGATGTTATAGCTCCCCGATTAGCCCCGCCTTGTTCGGAAACACAGCTGTTTGCCTGCAGGGGGGCGGGGCTAATCGAAACCAAAACGACAACGCTGATAGGTTGAAACCAGCCGGAGGGGGGGGGGGGGGCATTACAGGGCACGCTTCGATTGCCCGGTAATGCAATCGAAGATTGTCACGTTAAAGGAATACTGTGGTTCAACTCTCCCTGGTTGTGACTTTTTAAAGGTTAAAAAATTAAATGGTATGCATAGTTGTTTTTTTTTCTACTATTTAGATTAGTTATGCAGTAAGTTATTTGTGCCATGTATGTAAAATCCAAATTTTTATTGCAATTTCAGCACCTGAATATGTCTTAATGTATGTATTCATGAGTATTCAGATGTTTGTTTCCACACAACGCCTTGTTTTAAGAGCAAAATCCGTATTTTAACTTACCGAGCAAACGTTAATAAACCGTATGATGAACTGATTAACCTTGCCGTGAATGACACATTGGTTTCCAATATAAAATGTTTTATTTGTAAACATGAGCACATCACACTGATTATGTACAATTAACTGTAATATGGAGATTAACGAGGCATATTAATCTCTGCCCTAGCACACCTAGTGTCCACCCTTTGATGCCAAATTATGAAAAATGAAATGCATCATACAAGTTAAACTACCTGCATCTGAAGGAAGAAACAAAATGCCAATGGTTTTATTCAATCCACCATTTTATTTTGTTTCGCCCCGAATACAATTCATGTACATTCATGATTTAAAAGAACAACCTATCCCAGTCCCACGTGTATAATGCATCAACAGTTCATACAAGTACAAACCTTGCCGGACATACAGTACATTTCCTTTGCATGGATGGCTCAGGATAATTCCTGTGATCAAAACAGGCTGGTATTCAGTATGGTTCAGTAGATTTAACCTACGACGTCGTCATGTTAATCAAATGAAACTGGACAAAGGCATTCTAGTAACAGTGATGCTGTTTACTGTATAACATCAGACCCTCGCATATAAAAGCCTTCTCAGCAGGAAACATTCTTTTCCTTTTAACTAGCTCCCCTTGTGGTTGGAACCAGCGTTACAAAATGTTGTTTTGGTCTGACACTCAGAACGCTCATGCCCCTTGAGTGACTCGCTCCTCTCCACTCCTCCCCCTACAGCTACCTCGCTGTATAGCTGTCCATACTGTTGTGGACAGTTGTGTTTTACGCATAAACGGTGAGCGGGGGAGTGTGCCTTTTAAGAGTTTTAATATTTAACAAACAGCGCAGCCTGCATTTCCAGCACACGTTTAAGGGCTCCAAGCACATTTCAGTTGTTTCTAACAGGACACAGTCAAAAGGAAAGGAAAATTTTACACTTTGTGAATTGTTGGCAACCTAATACCAGGAAAACCCCTCTGGTTTAGAAAGTAGTTATTTTGCTGGGCCTAGTTGACCTAGTTTAGTTGTTATGTTATTTAGATGTAAAGTATCTATATGTAGGTACTTCTACGTTTTGCACCTGCTCAATACATGTATGGTAGGAATGTATAAACACTGAAATGACACATCTATGTCTGATGTAACGGCCTCTAGCTGTTGGCTTTGGCTGGCTGTTCTGTGTGTGTTCTGTCTGACTGGAGGCTGCATCCACACGGTTAGCTAGTCTACGGGCCAACTGGAGGCTGTAGCCACACGGTTAGCTAGTCTACGGGCCAACTGGCTAGTCCACGGGCCAACTGGAGGCTGTAGCCACACAATTAGCTAGTCCACAGGCCAACTGGAGGCTGTAGCCACACAATTAGCTAGTCCACGGGCCAACTAGAGTCTACAGCCACACGGTTAGCTAGTCTACGGGCCAACTAGCTAGTCCACGGGCCAACTGTAATGCGTCCGGCTGGTTTTACATCGACACAGAGATATGATTAAGGCTGTCCTCCACTGTTTGACATAGTGATCTGATAAATGAACCATTTGGAAGCGCAATATACTTGCAAAATAAGCAAGGATTGAATAATAAAAGGACACTTCTATATGTTTTAGGGTAGGGAAAAACAATGAAAAATAAAGAGTTAAATCACAGTTAAATACAGTTGGTTGATTAGAACAGACTTTAGTCTAAAAAGGAGAGCACTATCTGTATTTAGTTCAAAATACATCAAGGTATAAAACAAATCCCCTTTCCATGCTGAAATTTCAACGGTGTAAAATTAAACATTCTGCATATTTAAAACCTCCTCATAGAAGCAGCACTTATCCAGAAACGGCAGAATATCATACATTAGAAATGAAAAGAGTCGATCAGCGACAGGCTTCTGGGGTTTAGGTCACTCAGCATAAGTACAATCAGACATTTCTAGCCCACAAAACCATGATCAGCAGCCTGGAACAGTGCCCTCTATAGGGCTGGAAGAACATGGGCCAGGCAGGGTAATGAGATGAGCTGGTTAATTAAGAGAATATTATCCAAAACATTCAAAACAACAGTTACTTACTGCTATGTTAAGAACATTCTGGTGCATAATGGATTAAGATATCCTTGTATGCAGACAGTGAACGGGAAGCTCCACAAAATGTGTCCTTTGGTTTTTTTGTTAAGAACATTTTGGTTAAGACATTTATTATTTATGAATTTATCTTCTTGACGTTATATATGCACTTCTGTTCCTGCCGTCAATTTGTAGCTGGGTTAAAGACAATAAGGTTAGATATCACTCTGGAAGTTGATGAGCATAATAAACATGAATGTCTGTTAAGGGGCTACTGTTCCAGTGTTTACCGGCCACATAGAAAAATAAATCCATAAGTCAGAATAGTTTACACTCGGATGGATTAAAAGGCGCTCTCAGAACTACAAATACAAAACACCTGCTTGGCTTAAAAAGCTAACTGTTTGGGTCAAAGACAAACGAGGAGGATGGAAAGCCAGTCCAAAATAAGGCCAGCTACATTGCATAGAACTTTAATAGTGCATCGATGCAGCAAGACTGTGCTCCTCTCCTCGGTCGTGTCGCCCCCTGGGGGGTCTCCTGGAAAACTACACAAACCCACAGCAACGCCCTTTCTCTTTGGCAGAAGACATTTAAATTCGCCCCTTTTCCAAAACCCTCCTGAACTGATTTAATCTGTTGGTGAAGATGTGTTGTCTGTGTGTCCATTACAGGCCCTGATTGTTCTGCGTCGCACAGCAGGAGTACAAAATGGAGGCGGTTCTCCCTCGTGTCGAAGGATGACCTGTTACGCGGAGGTCTGACCAGGCGGGGGCGATGGGGAGCGGAGCACAGCTGGGACGAACCACAGCCCCCTCTCGCTGCGTTCCCGTGACAACGGGGACCGCTAGAGCACCAGTTCTTGAGTGTGTGTGTGTGTGTGGGGGTGGGGGTTGCAGGCGAGGAGGGGTCAGCTGACCACACCACCCCCGGGCTCGGGCTCCTTGTCCAGCACCTCCTCCTCCAGGGCCTCCTCCTCCAGGGCCTCCTCCTCCAGCTCCTCCTCCTCCAGTGCCTCCTCCTCCAGGGCCTCCTCCTCCAGTGCCTCCTCCTCCAGCGCCTCCTCCTCCAGGGCCTCCTCCTCCAGGGCCTCCTCCTCCAGCGCCTCCTCCTCCAGGGCCTCCTCCTCCGGGGCCTCCTCCTCCAGCTCCTCCTCCTCCAGTGCCTCCTCCTCCGGGGCCTCCTCCTCCAGCGCCTCCTCCTCCAGTGCCTCCTCCTCCAGCTCCTCCTCCTCCAGTGCCTCCTCCTCCGGGGCCTCCTCGCTGCTCCCTGAGTCGCTGCTGGCGGCCGAGCTGGAGGAGGGGGAGCGCCCCCCCTTGATCATGCGGCGGCAGGTCTCCATCTGCACGTCCAGCCCCCGCTTCAGGCTGCACATCTCCATGTACTCCTGCAGGTGGCGTGACATGTCGCTCTTGGCCGTGGCCAGCTCCATCTGCACACAACACACACACCCACGGCTAGGCTCCAGCTTGAGCCAATCACATAATGCCAATGCAATAGCCAGTGTTTAACCTGTAGGTGGTGCTGTGTGGCGTTACATTGTTTAACCTGTAGGTGGTGCTGCTGTGTGGCGTTACAGTGTTTAACCTGTAGGTGGTGCTGCTGTGTGGCGTTACAGTGTTTAACCAGTAGGTGGTG